>JASCZW010014816.1:0-22030 GCA_034211315.2 Aedes japonicus
TCTCTATTCAGAGCTAAATGAGGAAAAATCCCATGTGGAGAACCAGCTATCTAATTTGCAAATTCAGTTCACCGCCGTGGACAAATCTCTAGAGGAAACGACCGCTCGCTATGAGCAACTTCAAACGCAACGTCAAGCGCTGATCGATCAGTTGAGTGATATTTCCGCTGAAAACTCCCAAGCTTCCCACCGAAAGCAGGACGAACAAATTCACAAAGAACGGGAAATTGCTCAGCTACGGCAGCAATGCGAACAGAATAAGTTAGCCGTTGAGAAGCTGACCATGGAGAAGCACAAACAGATGGCCCAAAAATTGGAGGAATGCCAGCAGGTCTTGGCCGCAAAAAGAGTCTGCAAAAGAATTGACGGAGAAGCTCGAAGAGATGGAATCCGTTATTGAGAGTGTCGAGCGGGAGCTGGGACCGTTGGACTGAAGCGGACGTTGCTTCAATTTGTAATGATGGGATATTTAAATTTAACTGCATTGTGCACTCGTCATCGTTGTGTTGAATTTCAAATTTGTTTAATTTTTAAAGAGAAACACGTTTTAACTGAACTTACTCGAGTAGTAGTAAAATTGTATTTTATTTGTCCATTCTTTGTCTTATATACTAGGTTTATAAGTTAAGTGTTTCGCCCATTGGGCTCTTCAGCTTTGTTTAATGTTTTATGTGTTTTATGTGTTAAGTGTGTTTTGTGTTCAAATAGTTTTTTCAGTTCGGTCCTTGGGACATTGTTAGTTTAAAAATTTGATAACCTAACTATAAACTAATCTAAATCTACAATTTAAAAATCCTAGGGGTGGGGAACCAGATCCCGGATGATCTGGTGTTCCGATGCCAGGCAGCGTGCCCTGTACCGATTGATAGACTCACTAAAGCGATCGTCGAGCATTTTTATCTCGGCCAGACGGTGGACCTCAGATGTTCTTGTCCTCGGAGGGGTGTTCATTATCATCCTGAGGAACTTGTTTTGTACTCTCTGAAGTTTCAGGAGATGTGTTTTTGCACAACTCTCCCAGATTGGCATTGCATACTCGATGACCGGAAGTATAATTTGCTTGTAGACAGCAAGCTTATTTTTAAGGGATAATGTAGAGCTTCTGTTGATCAATGGGTATAGTAGATTCAACAGAGTATTACATTTTGTGACAGTTTTGTCAACCTGATCCCTGAAAATAAGCTTGCTGTCTAGAGTAACACCAAGATAGACAGCTGACTTGGTCCATTCCACCGTTGTGTTGTTCAGGCTTATTTTACAATTCTCAGGCGGGACAAGTCTGGGAGAATTAGAATGTGGAAACAGGATGACCTGGGTTTTCGCTGCGTTGATACAAATCTTCCATTCAGTGAAGTATTCTGACAGAACATTCAGGCTTCGCTGCAGTTTCGCGGTAAGCGCTCTTATTACCCTACCATTGTGGACGACTGATGTATCATCGGCGAACAACGAAAGAGATCCATTTTCAGGGAGCGGGGGTATATCCGAGGTGAATAGATTGAACAGAAGTGGACCTAATATACTTCCCTGCGGAACACCGGCGGAGATCTCCTGACTACCGGAAACTGCACCATGCAACGAAACACGGAATGTCCTGTCAGAGAGATAATTTTTAATAATCTTCACCAGAAAGATTGGAAGATTGTATCGCTTGAGCTTGTACACCAAGCCATCATGCCACACATTATCGAAGGCCTTCTCGATATCGAGAAGGGCCATAGCGGATGTTTTCGAAACATACTTGTTCCGCCTGAGGATGTTCATGACTCGATTAAGTTGATGGACTGTAGAGCGACCATGCCGGAAACCGAACTGCTCATCCAACAGGATATTGAGCTCGTCAGCAGATGTTAGAAGCCGACGGTAGATCGCTTTCTCAAACAGTTTAGATAGACCTGAGGGAAGGCTGATTTGTCTGTAGCTTCTGGAACATGAAGGATCTTTCCCAGGTTTCCGAATGGGGATGACTTTGGCTGACTTCCAGCACGATGGGAAGTAGCCAAGACGGAGGCATTGGTTTAACACCACCGCCAGATGGTTGTAGAACTGGGGGCTCAATTGCTTGAGCTCCAAGTTAAAAATGTTGTCGAAACCGGGGGCCTTCATGTTCTTAGAGGTCTTGATATAAGTCAACAATTCGTCAGCTGAGATCTTCAAATCTTCGGAGAAGTCGTTAGGACTTTGATCGATGTTAGTTATAAGCGCGCTAACGGCAGCTTCGTGTGGACTGACGATGTTTTGACCGAGATTGTGGGAGCTGACGAAGTGTTAACTTATCTCATCAGCCTTCTCTGCAGGTGTTATCAACCGATCCCTTGAGTCATTGACGTCTAGTGGGATCAACGGTGGAATGGGCCTTGGCTTAGTTTTCAAAATTTTTGTCATCTTCCAGAACGGCTTAGCACAATCTGGGAGAGAGCGAATTTTGTCAGCGAAATCATTATTTCTAAGGTCCACCATTCTGGCCTTAATCATTTTAGACACTCGATTGCAGTGACGTTTTAGAGTTGGTAAACCAGTTCGCTGGTATTGCCTCCGTATGGCGTTGCGTAATTGTATCAAATCTTTAGTGGGTCTATCAATGGGTACAGAGTCACTCACCTGATCAATCACCGGTACATGTTGCTCCCGGGCCTGGGAGATCGCTTGCTCGATGTTCTGCAGCTGCCGTTCGATGTCATCAACCGAATCAAGGTGCACGTTGAAATTGACCGTGTCGTCGACATGTTGTCGGAACCTCTCCCATCTGGCACGATGGTAGTTCCGTCTGGTGATCCGATGCCGGTTGACCGAGGAGCCAACTTCGGCCACCACTGGATAGTGGTCCGAGCTGAGCTCCTGGTGTACTACCGGTTGGGCGATGTTGTTCCCCATGTTAGTGAGGAAGATGTCGATTGTCGAATGGACCCCGGATGTGCTCAACCGGGTGGGAGTATCCGGGCCCAGGACGGTGTAATGTCCCATTTGCTCCGAGTCGTAGAGCTGACCATCGACGGGTGATTGCGTGGAGGTATTGCAATTCGGATTGCCCCAGCCTGGAGGAGGAGTCGGGTTGGGGGCGGCGGCCGGCGGCTGCGGCGAAACGATGATGAACGGAAGCTGACGGGCGGTTTGCTTGGCGGTGATTTAATGGGATCGGCGGTAGGTTTGGCACCTGGTACCGGAGCGTCGGGAAATTTTCTTCATCCAGTCGAGGTGGCGGACGGCATTACCCAGGCCGGGACTTAGTGGACGCCTGTTTGCGGATCGCCAGAAACTCTGCACGCTTGGGACAAGCTCGGTTGTTACCTTCGTGATTAGCGCCGCAGTTGGCGCACTTTGGTGGTGTTCCTTCATCCATTGGGGCACAATCCATGGTAGTGTGTGCTCCGGCACACTTGCCGCAACGTGGTTTCATGTGGCAATTTCGAGTTCCGTGGCCAAACACAAGGCAGTTGCCACACTGCGTCACGTCGTGCTTTCTCGGGCGATACCGGTCCCACTCGACAATCACGTTGAAAAGTGCCCGTATTTTCAACAGGTCCGCCATCGTGACGGAACCCTTCTCCAGATGGACCAGATAGAGTTGGTCTCGATGATTTCCCTGTTGTTGACGTCTGATCGGGAACACTTTTACTGGTTTCAGAGCCGCCGCTTGCAGCTCAGCAATGATTGCCTCCGGGGTGCATTCCGGAAGGCCACGCAGGATCACCTTCAGCGGCTTGTTTCCTGGTGCGTCGTGAGTGTAAAACTCATGTTTCTTGATGACCAGGTGAGCACCAACAGCACGGTAGTCAGCCTCCGTCGAGCACATGATCTTTGTGCCGGTACTGCACAGCTTGAAAAGCGGTTGAATTTTGATTGCTGCAAGCTCAGCCCTGAGAGCAGCGACGTCTTTTGATGTGGTGAAGAGCGGGGGGACTTTTACCTTCTTTGGCAACTCCTGTACCGGGAGCATGGAAAATTTATTGCTCGCTAATAGTCGAGCGTTTGGGTCCGCTGGATCGGCGTCGTCTTGGCGCAGCCGCTTGGAGCTGCTCGGTTTTGGTATGGCGTCAGGAGCTGATGCCACTGGCGTGGATGTCACCACGTGTTGATTTTTTCGACCCATTGCCACGGCAACAGGTCGAGCGAAAAAACTTGGTGAACTTTGCAGCGCTTGCTTTTGTCTTGCCACCACCAAAAGATAAGCAAGCGCAGGTGATAATTCGCGAACCGAACACGCAATCGCGAGAAAGCGGGCGAGGGAAAAACGGGAGAAAAAACTATTACTGCGAGGGAGCGAAAAACACGTCCGTACGTGTCGCTTGAACGAACTGGAATGATGACTGATGACTGAACTTACTCGAATGATACAGGTGGTATTTATATGGTTATGGTTTCTCTGCAGTTGTTATTTACTATTCCATAGTAACCGGCGTTGCTATGGTGTTGTTGTATATAACACATATGGCGAGCAATTAACTTACAGACTAATCAAGGGTTGCTGTGATTGTCAACACCCCCTCTCAGTTATTTGCTTCTTAACCTAACTTGTTTCTTAAAGCGACAAATATTGGACCAGGTAGGGACTTCGTAAGGATGTCTGCTTGTTGCTTCTGAGTCGGAATGTAAATCAATTTGATCTTACCATCTGCAACTGCATTACGGATGAAATGGTACTTTACGTCAATGTGTTTGACTCGCCTCGTTTCTTCACGTTCCGCCATCGCAATTGCCCCTTGGTTGTCTTCATATACTGGTACGGGAAACTGCTGTGCATCTCGTTGAAGATCGTTTATCAAACCAGTTAACCAAATCGTCTCACTTACGCAGGAACTTATGGCAACGTACTCGGCTTCGGTAGAAGACATTGTCACAGTTGTTTGTTTCTTCGATGACCAGGCAACAATGTTTCCGTGAACCTTCAGCAAAAATCCAGAAACACATTTGCGGTCGGATTCATCGCTTGCAAAGTCTGCATCTACGTACGCAGCTACTGTTGATTCCTTTGGATTTCTTCTATCTTCTGCCATATTTTTCGTTGCTTGTAGTTATCGTAGCACCCGTTTTGCATGCTTCCAATGTTCTTCTGCAGCTGCGTCCTGGAACCTTGCCAAGTATTCAACGACAAAACACAGATCCGGTCGAGAACCCATCATGATATACATGAGGTTACCGATGAGCTCGCGGTAGGGATGCGTGCAATTTTCATCTGCTCGCTTCAATTATAGTTTCGGTTCGGCTGGCGTCTTAGCAGGATTGCAATTTTCCATGCCAAAACGAAAAATTACCTTTTCGATTTGTGCTGTCTGGGATAGCTTTGTCACTCCATTGTCCAAGTCCCTTTCGATTTTGATTCCAAGGAAGTGTTGTAACTGCTTCATGTCCGTCATCTCAAATTCGTGCATCAGCTTCATCTTAATATGTTCGATGTTGGCCTCATTTTCAGCAGCGATCAGAAGGTCATCTACGTATACCACAATGTATACCGTATCACTTTTACAGGTTCGAACATACAGGCAATAGTCGTGTTTCGATCGCGAAAACCCTACGGTGGCCAGGAACTCGTTGAAATGGCTGTTCCAGCATCTGGGTGACTGTTTTAGACCGTAAAGGGAGCGATGTAGCAAACACACTTCATCAGAACTTAGTGCTACCCCCTCTGGACACTGCATGTACACCTTTTCGTTGAGTTTTCCATGCAGAAAGGCGGTCTTCACATCTAGCTGGTGAATCTTCATCCCATTCGTCGTTGCTAGTGACAATAGAGTTCGAATTGTAGGCAACCGTGCCACAGGTGCATGCGTCTCTTTGTAGTCCACGTGTCTCTTTTGCGCGTAGCCTTTGGCTACCAACCTCACCTTGTAGCGCATAGGCCGCCCGTCAGCATACGACTTCAAGTTGAATACCCATTTGCATGGTACGGGTCGTACCGCAACGGGTCGTTTAACCACGGTCCAAGTTTGGTTTTTCTGCAGCGCCTTCAATTCGTCTTGGATCGCTTGCCTCCACTCAGGCTCATTCGCATGACAAACTACATCGGTGTAACATTCGGGAACCTGTACGGAATTTACACCAGCAGAAAGGGCTCTATATGGAATAAAATCAGAGAACCAACCTGGTGTCCTGCACTCCCGACCACTAGACCTTGGATTATCAACATTAGATGTGTTCCTTTCTGATTGTGGTGGGAGCGAAAAGAAAAAATTTCAAAGCGATCAGAATAAAAATATGCACTCGAATAAGTAAAATAATTACACTTACCGGTTAATTTTTTGTAGTTTTTATAGTCCATAATTTTCTCTAATTGCTCCATACCACGTATAGGCACCTCGGACGCGTTAAATTTTAAACTGGATACTAGGATTTACACCTAGACACTAGAAACGGTACGCCAAAACCAAATTCTCTTCCACCATTGTTGATAAAATGGCGATCAAAAATTTTCAGCCAAAACAAAGAGACAGCCCAACACTCCGATTTGGATAGTTTCGCAAAGGCGCCTCTCGCGTACATTGAAAACTTACTTCTCTTAAAATACCTTGCTGTGGGTAAAATCGACTTTTTAAATTATACTTGAGGGTTGAGTAAAAACTACCAACCAGTAAGAACAAAATTATATCCAAAATAGTAGTCCTATCAGAGTACTTAGTTTTGAGTACTTTCACACTTCATTTTGGATAGTTTGGTTTCTCCGTGTTACCATTTCTTGTAATAGACCCTTTTCATATTATGCGCTCGAATTGTCGATATTCTTTTCGATATTTGAATCTTGTCTGCTGTTGCAGCCCTGCAGCGAGCTCCATCCAACATCAAAATTGAAATCAAACACAAAACCAAAAAACACGGGCTGCGCGCATTTACAACTGCCGTGGTGCATTACAGTTTCTGAATTCAAACTAAGTTTTGTCCGTAATATCTAGCATAATATTCCTTAAGATGTCTACAATCAAGCAACGAACTACCATGCCCCGTCGAACGGAAGAGTTCGAATTTTCTGCTCAGTCCTCGCTGAAAAAACCTCCTTTGCAACGGTAAAATAATATCTAAGTAGGTACGTTCAGTTTATGATCTGATTATTGTTTACAAACTCAGGCTAAGTCGGATCGCACAACCCCTACGGAAGCTTTCAAAGGCGAGTTTCGGCCATGGCCTGAATGAAAATCGCCGTTCCGCTTCTTGTGACCGACCCGCGGTACTTCCCAACGCAGTGGGCGTGCAAACTCCAGGAAGTGCACGTGAACTAGGGTATAACAAACGAAGTCTCAGTGCAACACCCGCCAATAAGACTCCACTGAGAGGTAACGAAAACAGTGTCAAATCTGCAACGGTGGAAAAGGATAAACCGCCTCTGGAGAACCGCGAGTGGATAATGACACAGTGTGAGCGGATTCTGGATTATTTAGAAACGGTTCACGATCTGCCGAAAGAGTTTGTTGAGCGGAGGAACTTGAAGGCCATGTCATTGAAACAGTTTCTAGTGATAATGAACCATATCTTCAAGCAA
Source organism: Aedes japonicus (assembly GCA_034211315.2). Taxonomy (NCBI): domain Eukaryota; kingdom Metazoa; phylum Arthropoda; class Insecta; order Diptera; family Culicidae; genus Aedes; species Aedes japonicus. Next base: position 7,469 of record JASCZW010014816.1, read on the forward strand.
ATAGGCGGAAGTCGATACAAGTTAGGGACAAACTTTATTGAAGACATTATGAAGACGATGGCCGAACTGGAATATCCATATACGATAAACAAATCGATGCTGAAGACACCGAACGCCCCCCACTCGATTAATCACGTTATAGTCCTAATCGGATGGCTAGTACAATTGGCACCGCATGTTTCTCAGGAGGTAAGTTGTGTTTTCGGGTTCGATTTAGCTAAAACTTAATACTGAATAACTTGCAGATCACTCCTTTGAAACGAAGTAAAGATTTACAGGAAGATTTTCCAAACTGCGAATATCAGGATTTCTTTTTGAAAAGGTTCAGGATGGTTTCAGTTTATGGAACTTGAAAAAGATGTCGGAGTACGATGCCATCGTTGAACAACTAACCGATAGGCTGGTAGCAGCTCGTACCAATGGTTTGAATCAGCAAGAAATAGGACAAAAAATCTTGGAAATGGAGCAAGAAATTCAAGATATAAACAACCGAACGATTCAACAAGGTAGAGAGCTTAGTATGGATGGGCTTGCCGAAAAGATTCAGGATCAACAGGAGATGAAGAAAAGGCTTCAAGAAGAAGTTAAGAATATTCAAAAACAAACCAATAAGCTGGAAGAGGAATACTACTCCAAACAGGAGGAATATTACTCTCGGGTGAAGAAAATTGAAGAACTCAAGCATGATATTGAAACTCAGCAACTAGCTGCTTCGGAACGGGATGAAATAATTAATTCAATTTCAGCAAATAAGAGCCTCCTAACTGCTAAGAGGTTAGCCGTCAACTTGTTGGAACAATCCTCTTATGATCAGCAGATTGTCGTATCTAGGCTACTCAAGCAAAAGTTCAATTTGATTTCCAATCTTAATACGACTCTGTACCAGATGGCGAATAATCTCAAACCCATGATCAATTTCGAAGCACCATCACTGAATTTGAAAACGGAAAACTATGCGGAATTACTGGAAAATCTGCAAACAATCAAAGCGCAAATGGAGGGCGTGATATCGAAACAGTCCTCTCTCTATTCAGAGCTAAATGAGGAAAAATCCCATGTGGAGAACCAGCTATCTAATTTGCAAATTCAGTTCACCGCCGTGGACAAATCTCTAGAGGAAACGACCGCTCGCTATGAGCAACTTCAAACGCAACGTCAAGCGCTGATCGATCAGTTGAGTGATATTTCCGCTGAAAACTCCCAAGCTTCCCACCGAAAGCAGGACGAACAAATTCACAAAGAACGGGAAATTGCTCAGCTACGGCAGCAATGCGAACAGAATAAGTTAGCCGTTGAGAAGCTGACCATGGAGAAGCACAAACAGATGGCCCAAAAATTGGAGGAATGCCAGCAGGTCTTGGCCGCAAAAAGAGTCTGCAAAAGAATTGACGGAGAAGCTCGAAGAGATGGAATCCGTTATTGAGAGTGTCGAGCGGGAGCTGGGACCGTTGGACTGAAGCGGACGTTGCTTCAATTTGTAATGATGGGATATTTAAATTTAACTGCATTGTGCACTCGTCATCGTTGTGTTGAATTTCAAATTTGTTTAATTTTTAAAGAGAAACACGTTTTAACTGAACTTACTCGAGTAGTAGTAAAATTGTATTTTATTTGTCCATTCTTTGTCTTATATACTAGGTTTATAAGTTAAGTGTTTCGCCCATTGGGCTCTTCAGCTTTGTTTAATGTTTTATGTGTTTTATGTGTTAAGTGTGTTTTGTGTTCAAATAGTTTTTCCAGTTCGGTCCTTGGGACATTGTTAGTTTAAAAATTTGATAACCTAACTATAAACTAATCTAAATCTACAATTTAAAAATCCTAGGGTGGGGAACCAGATCCCGGATGATCTGGTGTTCCGATGCCAGGCAGCGTGCCCTGTACCGATTGATAGACTCACTAAAGCGATCGTCGAGCATTTTTATCTCGGCCAGACGGTGGACCTCAGATGTTCTTGTCCTCGGAGGGGTGTTCATTATCATCCTGAGGAACTTGTTTTGTACTCTCTGAAGTTTCAGGAGATGTGTTTTTGCACAACTCTCCCAGATTGGCATTGCATACTCGATGACCGGAAGTATAATTTGCTTGTAGGCAGCAAGCTTATTTTTAAGGGATAATGTAGAGCTTCTGTTGATCAATGGGTATAGTAGATTCAACAGAGTATTACATTTTGTGACAGTTTTGTCAACCTGATCCCTGAAAATAAGCTTGCTGTCTAAAGTAACACCAAGATAGACAGCTGACTTGGTCCATTCCACCGTTGTGTTGTTCAGGCTTATTTTACAATTCTCAGGCGGGACAAGTCTGGGAGAATTAGAATGTGGAAACAGGATGACCTGGGTTTTCGCTGCGTTGATACAAATCTTCCATTCAGTGAAGTATTCTGACAGAACATTCAGGCTTTGCTGCAGTTTCGCGGCAAGCGCTCTTATTACCCTACCATAGTGGACGACTGCGGTATCATCGGCGAACAACGACAGAGATCCATTTTCAGGGAGCGGGGGTATATCCGAGGTGAACTTACTCGAATGATACAGGTGGTATTTATATGGTTATGGTTTATGCCATAGTTTTTTGTTTACGGAAGTTCCATCAGTACTTGTACGGGAGAACATTCCAACTGATAACCGATAATGAGCCTGTGAAGCAAATTTTCTCAGAGTCAAAGGGTCTACCGACTGCGCTACGAATGCAACACTACGCCACATTTCTACAGTCTTTCAACTATACGATCAGGTTCCGTCCAACAAAAGAGCACTACAATGCGGATGCGTTTTCGAGGCTTCCAGTTGAGGCGATGACTCCGGAAAATATCATCGAAGAGGTAGACTGCCGTTCTACGCATAACTGTCCCATGTTGCTTTTGGTCAAATTGCATCTTTTTCAATAAATGCTTAATTTTTTAACTATACTATTGGATACAAACAAAAAATTCTATACTTTGTTCTGAGTTTGTATCAAAAAAACATCAAGTTAGATTGTCCCATGTTGAAATTCTAGGCATAAAAGTCCCACTACGACATTACTTAAGAGATCTTATAAAACAAAATTGATTTAAGTTTACATCATTCTTTGTAGGAACAACTCGACACTCAGCATTGATAAAGGGCTTATATGTAAACTTAAACAATGACTTTGACATGAAAACATTGACATTAAATTGTCTATATAAGCCACCATTTGCATTTGATAGAACTGTGTTTTTAATGATGATATGGTGATAAAAAATAATCAGAATCATGGTAGGAGCAATAATGCACATGGCATGTGTATTTGAAAACTTAAATTCTATCGCCAACGATCCATCAATATATCATGCAGTGCAACTGATATGCCTAGAATTTTCTGCTGCAAGGCAAGATTCTACGCATGTCAGTCCCACTGAATATTTTACCTCGTGTTTTACATACAAAAATAATCTTATTGTTTGTAATACACCAGATTACATCGAGACTCAGCCACATCTTCAAATGCCACTCATAAATTTGTGGGTTTTACCACGAATCTTACCAGCCCTACACAATAGTGATGCAAAACTTAAAACGTTTTTTTCTCAACTACAACTTTTGCAACATGGGACAGTTATGCGTAGAACGGCAGTAGATCTACTGGAAGTCAGCATTATCGAGACGTTGCCATTGACAGTTGACGATCTGGCGAAATCAACAGCAGCCGATTCTACAGTCAAAACTTTGATCCAAAGTCTGAGGAACGGTAAACAGGTAGAAGGCAGAGATCGTTTTGGAATCGACTAGAATGAGTTCTCGTTGCAGAAAGAATGTATCATGCGAGGGATTTGCGTGTATGTGCCACCAGAGCTACGGCAGAAGGTGTTGACCGAATTACATTCGACTCACTTTGGAAGCACTAGACTGAAGTCACTCCCCAGAGGTTACGTCTGGTGGGAACGGATTGACAAGGACATAGAGGAGTTAGTTCGAAACTGTGCAGCCTGCCAGTCCACTCGGCCAAATCCTGCTAAAGCACCTTTACACTGCTGGGAGACACCGAAGCAACCATTTGAATGTGTACATGTTGATTTTGCTGGGCCGTTCGTGGGACAGTACTTTATTGTATTTGTCGATGCGTTTACGAAGTGGCCTGAAGTGAAGATCGTGAAAGACATTACAACGAACACTACGATTCACGCCTGCAGGGAGTTTTTCGCAGCCTACGGCATACCATCTGTACTTGTCTCGGATCATGGTGTGCAGTTCACTGCTGCAGATTTCCAGAGGTTCCTCAAGCTCAATGGAATCTTTCATAAGATGGGTGCTCCGTATCATCCAGCTACAAATGGGCAGGCGGAGCGATTCATCCAGACATTCAAGAGTAAGATGAAAGCGCTAAATTGTGACAGATCGCGAATGCATGCTGAGCTTTGCAACGTTCTGCTCAGTTACCGAAAAACTATTCATCCTGTTACTGCCCAAGAAACCACGAGGCTGTAATAGCATGCATATATAGGGTATATGTATTACGTCTAGTGCATCATTGAAGTTGGATTGAAGCTGAAAAGGGCCCCACTAAGATCGAACTAATGCTATATCTTTTGTAATGCCATAAGACATTGCTAAAGTATAGCATTATTACGTTGGTAATGCATCACTACTTTTCATGCTCATATAACGCTTTATTACTTGACAACTGTTGAATTGACGCGATACTACATTACCGATGTTGATTTTGGGTTGAACAAGTGCAATACTATAATGCTTGTGGTTACTTGGGTGGTAAGTCGCCGTCGATGATGGTTTTCAATCGTCAAATTCGATCTCGAATTGATTTGATGGTGCCTTCAGCTGATGCAACAATGGAAGTAGAACTTAGTGCACGTACACTTGCCGTGGGAGCAAGAGTCGCTGCACGTGATTATTTTGGGAAGGACAAATGGAGCTACGGCTATGTTGCACTACTATGTCCAACTGGACGATGGTAGACTTTGGAAGCGGCACATCGATCAATTGCGAAAAGTTGGAGCAAACTTGCAGCCAATTTGTTACCAGCATCCTGTAGCTTGTGATACAACAGTTCCAGCACTGCCAAGAGCCGAATCGGTTGAATGTCTACCTCAAGCATCAAGTACCGCATTGAGTCCAATAGTGGAGCAAGTTCAACCGGAGACCTTAGTAAGTCCTGCTGAAACCAAGTCACCCAAGCCAAGTGCCAGTCCGGAAATGCAACCAGTTTCTTCAGGATCGAATACAAACAACGAGTTTGTACAACGACGTTCAACCAGTCATCAAACCTCCTCAAAGACTTAACTTGTGAACATCTAATTTTAAGGGAAGAAGAGCTGTTATATCATTGCCAACTTTGCTGCCACACCTTACGTGTGCACACATTTTATTATACTAACCTTGACTTGTTTTGCTCTACCTTTCCATGCTCAATCTTGTTAGTCATAAGAATATAAGAATACAATAAACACGCGCGTATGAAGTTTAGTCCTCCGTAATTACAGTTTACTTTATTGTAACGGTTCCGAAATTACTCTCGGCTACAACATTTGTACTTAGTATTTTTATGCTTATCTAGTAATGCGATCTCAACAGTTGGGAACCGCTTTTTAGTAAACACATAAATTTTTTTGTCAAGCTTAAGTAACATTAAAATTAATTCGCGAATTGAGACACAGCCTAAATCTCGTTTTAATATCCAGATAGAAGCATAGGGAACGTCCATTAATTACGTCACACAAAAATTGACTTTTTAAACCCCCCCCCCCCTTGTCACGTTTTTTGTATGGACCTTCAAATTTTTTTGTATGGATCGTCACGTTTTCCCAAACCCCCCCTCCCCCCTTACCGCTTACGCTTACCGTTTACAAACAAGGAATCTTTTGACGTTTGGTTGTTAGAGATGTTGACTTCAGAAAAGTCTATGCTCAATTCGGTGTTCGATTTTTGAAGAAGTCGCCATCTTTAGATATCGCCCCGTACTATTTTCATTTGTTCGTAGTGAATTTTCACGCAATTAATCATAAAATTTGAGCATTTCGCATAAGAGCCTACTCCCAAAAATCCAATATACGTGACAAGTGCTAATATCAACAAAAAGTCGAGGAAAAAGTGATCCAAAAGCGATATTTCGCTCTAGCGCGGTTCGCCATTTTGGAATGAGGAAAAAAAGGAAGCATCATGGAGACGGATGACTTACCAATACCACCACCCTTTCAAATACCTACACAAACAGCTACGACATCAACAACGACCGGTAACGGTTCATCAACCGAGCAAAACGTCAAGAAACCTGAAAAACCAAAACAGGACTACCTCTACACAGACAAAGATGTTGCACCTTTCCGTGTCTACGTGGAGCTCACAGACCCAGATCAGCAAAAAAGCATCAACAAAATATCAGTTGGCAGGATGCTTCGCAAAATCTTCGGAATTACAGACTGCGTAATGGAAATAAAAAATGCAGGAAGAAGGAAGGTATTAGTATATCTTACCAATTTTCCAGCAGCAAACAGGCTAGTTGTGAACAGCGTGTTAAAAAGCTACGGATACAAGGCATACGTCGCCTAATATCGGTGAGTGGTGTAATCGGCGGAATACCCACGGATTTATCCCACGAAGAAATACAGCATGACCTACACAGCCCAATTCCGGTCATGGATGTCTATCGGTTCCAACGGTTCGTGAACAATAAAAAAGTACCCTTGAATCGTGTCAGCGTCACATTCAAGGCAAACAAGCTACCTGAGCTGGTCAAGCTGTACAGCTGTTCCATCAAGGTTGAACCTTGCTACAGGAAAGCGTTCCTTTGCCTAAACTGCCTGCGCTACAACCACAAAGCAGCTAACTGTCGCAGTACTCGACGTTGCCACGGATGCGGAGAACGACACGAGTCTGAGGATGCGTACGAGGAATGTGCCAAACCCCATCGATGCAGTAGATGCAGGAAGAACCACAGCACCACCGACGTAGACTGTCCAGAACGCCAAAGGCAGAACAACATCAAGTCAGCAATGGCCAAAAAGGCACTGACCTTCTACGAAGCTAAAGAACTTTTTCCGATCACAACCTCAAACAGCTTCAACGCCCTCGCGGAATTCATGGACGAACCGAGACCAGGAGATGATGAAGCCCAGGACTATGCATCCCAAGCAAAAAAAAACACCTACAATTCACCGATAAATCACCGACCACGTGAAAACCGCAAGAAGAAGAACGAGCTCACCAAACCAGATACCGACGAAGAGGAAAGAAAGCGTACGAAGAGAACAACATCCAACGTGATCAACGGAACGGCCCTAAACAACCCAGAAAGAGTGAACGAGCAGGAACAATGGAGAAAGAAGCTGCAAGATGCACAAAACCAGCAAACAACAATGTCGCAAACGACGGTTAACCATGCCATACAAGAGGCACTTCAACGCTATTACAGCGCGATCATTGCGGACAGAAATCTACAAGGACAAGCGAGGGAAAACATAATAGAAACGAGCAAAAAGTACCTAAGCTTCGACGTTATTTATAAAAACTAAACACACACTCTACCTTTCAACCACCATGGCCAATAGGAATAGAGAAACGAAAATATTACAAGCCAACGTACAAAGCATATCCAAACAAAAAGAAGAAATCCACAGGACACTCGTAGGAGGGTCGTACACAGCGGCCCTATTTTCCGAATCATGGACGAAAATAGAAGACGAAGATTCTAGAAAGTACAACATCAGCGGATACAATAAGATCCTAAAATCCAGACACGACGGACGTGGCGGCGCCGCGATATACATTCACAAAGACTACGGTTACCAAACTATTGCCATGCCGACGACCAGCGATGGGAGTCAATGCGCGGCCATATACGTGCCCCTTCTCAAAGCAGTACTAGCAGTGGTATATTCCACCCCCTCAGCATCTCTTCAAAGCTTCCATCAAGACATCAATCTTATCCTAGCAGAGCTAGCGAGGTTTCTCCGAGTAATACTCGGTGGAGACTTCAACTGCCATCATACGCTATGGGGAAACGATGAGACAACTCCAAGAGGGAAGGCTGCCCTACAGGAAATCAACTCCTCAGATCTGATCCTACTAAACGATGGAAGCCAGACCTATCGACCTCAACAACTAAACGCAAAATCGACGGCAATCGATCTCACATTGGTTTCAAGCATTTTAGTGCTAGACTGCACATGGACTGTGCTGGAGCAATCAATCGGAAGCCATCACCTATTAATCGAAATCAAATGGCACGCCGGAATTCCGGACAAAAGGAAGTTCATCCTCAATCAGAAAAGAATCCTCACCGATCTCACGGTGTTGGACACCGATACTGTTGGTGGTATCAGCGATCTCTCCCGTGAAGTAGATAAAACGATAAAAAAGAACAAAATAGTCAACCAATTCAACCCAAAGTATTGGTGGAGCGACGAAGTGGAGAACGCATGCAAGGCAAAGCAGGAAGCACTATCGGCATTCAATCAACATAGTACCATCATAGACTAACTCTAAGACCAGTAGGTCCCATACAAAAACGATTTTTTTCTTGGCTCAGTCAGTACTAGAACATCGTCCCAAGCTCGGTCCCAAGCTCAATAATGCACCCCTTATAATGAACTCACATGAACACACTCTCAAATACTCTGTCAAAATAACACAGCAAATCAAAACAAAGGCGCAAATATGTATAACAAGGTGCTGGCTTCAAGGTGTAATTCGGACCAAGGGGTTCTACAACAGTGAACCAATTTCAAATCGCTAGTTGCATATTGATTGTTGGTACCATGGCGAACCTAATCACCCTCAAAAGATGTTCAGCTATCTTCCTGATTAAGAAGAAGCAGAATATTAAGGAAAATATTAAACAATTGGCCGCGGAAATAGACCCACAGACTAGCTCCAGCGTGCTCTGGACAAAAATACGTCGACTGGCCGGAAAGAAAACAGGTACACGAAACAACATAATACAGGACAGTCCAGACCTGGCGAGGGAGTTCATGGACCTCCACCTAGGACCAAACGATATCTACCAGGAAGAAGCAATTAGCCACTCTCTGGTAGCTAACTATGATATAATCGATCGAGAAAAATGGGACAACATCCTCAGCCGGAAAAAATCGTCGGCACCAGGAGCCGACCGCATCTCATACGAAATGCTTAAATCTTTAAAGCCTCGAGTAACAAAGCTTATCCTGATCGACCTCAACAACTACTGGAGACAGGGAAGTCTCCCAGAACATCTGAAAGAGATCCCCATCATAGCAGCACACAAGCCTGGTAAGGACAACACAATCCCCTCTGGAAACAGACCGATAGCTCTAGTGCCCACCCTGACCAAAACCATCAACTCGGCAGTCCTCGATGAATTAAATAAGTTCATTGTCAGCCATGAATTGTTACCCAAACTATCTTTCGGGTTTCCTAAGGGACAATCAACGAATACATGCACCACATATATAACGAATCTCATCCAAGCAAATCGAAGAAAAGGTTTAACCACAATCGGAGTTTTCCTTGACCTAAGTAATGCGTTCAATGCAGTCCGCACGGATAAGCTTGAGCAATTTATGCTAGAATTGAGGATACCTCAAGAGTATGTACGCTGGATTTCAGGATTTTTTCGGAATCGCACTGTAACCTTAAGAAGCGGGGAAGAAGAGATCAAGCGAATAATTAGCAACGGACTGCCCCAAGGAGATGTTCTCTCGCCGACCCTTTTTAATTTATATACTGCCGGCTTGCACGATACTGCAGATGAGGAGGTCATATTGATCCAATACGCGGATGACTTTACCATCATAGTCACTGGAAACAACATGGACAACGCCAAGGCAAAAGCTCAAGGTTACGTAAACAAATTTGACGAAAAAACACGTGAGCTGAATCTCTTGATTAATCCTGAAAAGACTAAGGCGATTCTGCTTAAGGCTACAAACGAGGACCTAGGCTTGAAAATAGGGGGAAAACCAATCGAAACGGTGATAAGCTACAAACACTTAGGAATCTACCTGGATCGCACCAACAACTTTGGTACACATATACGAGAACTCCGCCAAAAAATACAAGAACGATTCAACATGCTGAAGGTCATATCGAGGATTAAACACGGAGGCCACCCGGAAACCATGGGGCTCCTGTACAAAGCTCTCATCCGAAGTGTCGTCGAATACGGTTGTACAGCGTTTGGCAATGCAAGCAAAACCAACAGAGAAAAACTACAGGCTATAATCAATCAATGCTGGCGGAAAATTACCGGATGTTCAAGGACTACCCCACGGAATACGCTTGCAGCCCTGGCGGGCGAAAGTCCTTTGGACATACGATTCGAACAAGTCACGTGTAAAGAAATAGCCAAGCACTTCCTGAACAACGATGTAGTAGCTGAACAGCTGCTACAACTCAGAGGACAGATTATCCCAGCAGATAAACTCACATTAATAGAACGGACATACCTGAATCACCAGACCATCTTTGATGCGATCGTACCAGAACTCACAATTTACCACCACCAAACCCTAGACATCCAAACAACGCTGCTGGCAGGAATATCAACAAAAAGAAACAGTACGCCACAAGTGCTAAAACAAGCGTTCCTGTACCTACAAAACACCAAATACAAAAACCGACCTCACGTCTACACAGATGCTTCGAAAATAGGAGAATCCTGTGGAATAGGCGTATTCTGTGGAACCACAAATCGCAGGATCAGCCTGAAACTAAGAATGGACGCCTGCATAATGACCGCTGAACTATATGCCATTCTAATGGTACTAAATCACCTAAAGGACGAACGCATCCGGGGAGCTGTGCTGTTCACAGACTCTCTATCATCCTGCCAAACGATTCAAGGGGCACTGATGGACACGAGACGCAACTCAATGATTCAGGAGATCATCGATAAAGTAATATCCTTGCATGTCACCATACAGTGGGTACCGAGCCATATCGGAATCAAAGGGAACGACTTAGCGGATGAATTGGCCAAAGTCGGGGTTGATTCGGAGCTAGTCGTGGAAAACGGAATATTAAAACACGATGCACTCAATATCTTCAACCAACGACGAATAAAAAACACCAACGACTGGTATACTACATACGCGGAGGAGAAAGGCAAACACTTCTTCTCCATACAACCAACACACAACGATATCCCATGGTACAAACACAAACCTCTAGGCAACACAGAGGCAATGAGGTCTATACAGGTGGAGAAGAAGTGGTTAAGTTGTATTAGTGCAATCCAAAATACTGTCATTGTGTTCGTGAGATGATGCACAGCTGTTTTTTGTAAACATGCGTGACGTAGATCTCCAAAAACAACAATGTACAACAGCAGCAAATCACAAGATGGAATATTTATTTGCAGTTATTAGTATAGTTTTTAAAAGGTTTCGGCTGAAAAATACCTTTTTGTGCACTAAAAGGATGCGGAAAAAAACTTAACTTGTTTTGTTATTACTCGTTTGTTTTTGGAGTTCTACGTCACTACCCAAAATCATGGATGGGGGAGGTAGCTCATCAAATCTTCCGGTCCGCCTCTAAGCATCTTGATGTGAGGTACCAGGTGGGTCTCCACCGATTGCCTGTCGATCTGCCAATTTTGGAAGACGTCTGCATTGATTTATCTCAAATTATAATAATCCGTCCACTATATCACAAAACATTGCGATTGGTTGAGCGGATTGGAGATAATGAAATCATTGGGTATAGGACCAAGTATCCCCCGGGTGGTGCGAAAATGATGAGCTTAGTAATAGAAGCGTAAAGTTGCCAGAAGGCACGAGATGCTTCCAGGGACGCTAAATCCACAAAATCCTTCAATCGTAATTTACGGTTTAGATTGCTCTTTGGGACGCTCAACGTGTTTATTGCAGATGTGAGTTCCAGTAGTAGGGTTGTTTGTAAAATGTGCACACTCGGATTTTTTTATGCAGAGGTCTGTGGATGTTTTGCCGGGTTCTCGGCAGCTGAGCTTTCGGTAGTCCGGTTTGGCGGATTTCGGTGGGATTTGACCGAAAATCGGTAAATTTTTGCAGATAACTGTAAAGTTTCGCCGGGACCCTTAAGTAGGGGATGTCGGGCGTTCGGCTGTTGAGAGTTCGGTGGAGTTTCGCAGGTTTCTGTGGGAAAGTCTGGGTGTATAGTTGTACATATTCAAAGTTTACGGAAGAAGAGTGCTTCGAGCATCTAATGTGAACAGTTGCGTTGATTTTCTCTTATTTACAATTTTCTTATAAGGTTTGGCGCGTTATCTATAGTTTTCAGTGTTTCGTTTTTTTTTTCGGCGCCGCGAGTGATCGAGTCAGTACAGAAAAAGATCAAAAACTGCTACTAGGGGAGATATGACGGTAAATAATTAAAACATCCATACTATTAATTAACAATATTTGCCGTATCACCATGGTGTCGATGCCTTGTTGGCAACTGCTTTGATATCGGTTATAGGGTATTATTTTTATTTAGGTTATCTGTTGTTCGGCGGGGCGAGTGATCATGTGAGCAAGGAAAAAAAACAATAAAACTGAATCCTAGAAAGTGTGAGCTGTTTAGTGGATTACCTGTTAATGGAAATGAGAGGAGGGATTGGTGTTTTCCGTTTGATTCCGACTACCTTTATTGCTTGTCTTGAGGGATGCGCGTGTTTCGTCTGCAGTCGAGTTGTTAGTGCACGGCGCTGGGGAGGTCTGCGCATTGTGGACGGGATACGTGTGTCTGTTGGGATGGGCGGTGGGGGTGGTTTGATTTTGGATAGAGGATACTAGTTTTCCTCTCATTTACAATAAAGCTGCTTCTCGATGAGATCTGGTGCTTCGCCGGGTGTGATGGGCCGGTGGTGGGTATTATAATTAGTTGTGATCTATAGTATTCCTTTGCCATAATCGCCGCACCGCCATATCTTGGAACGGGAGAACCACTATCCCATTGAGTGATTGGCTGCAATATCTTCCTTACTGTTGATATAGATCGATCCAAATTGGCTATCGTTAATATAAATTTCCTTGTTTTCCTAGTGAGGAACCACCAACACACTTTGTTAGTGGTTTATATTTAACTAGACAGGTAAGACAATAACTCTTAGTATCTTTTCAGATAAATGGCTGAGCTTTTGAAACATCCGGGGGACTACAAGGATTTCGCTTGTATCTTTGTTCTTAGTTCTGTTTCTTTTCAGGCATCAAATAGTTTTTTTCTACCAGGTTTTGAAGACAATATCTAGTGTCCTGACTTTGTTTTGTTTTTCGTTATGCTTGTCTCTTTTCAGTTACAACTCCTTCTCTCTAAATTTCCCCTATCAATCTCCTCCTATCCCTAACCAATGCACGGAAGCTAATGGGACAACGGGCCTGTTAGTGAAAGTGGCGGCATGCTATACGGATTAGTATGCACAAACGCTTAGGCTAAGTAGGTCCTCACTCAGCTTAAGTGCAGATCGGCGGGTAGTTGCCTGCCAGGGTGGGGATTGATCAATAACAATAACAATAACAATATCTTATATCCTGTTTTATATTATTTTGTCTATTTTGTTCTGTTTTGTTTTTAGTTATGCTTGTCTCTTTTCAGTAACATTGGAGCGGCCTATTGCTTTTGGCGAAAAGTGCTACATATTTTCAGCGTATCGTTAACCAAAACGAACCCGGCTGCTATCCTATCCCCAGCTATCCAACATCCCAGTGATTTCTCGTGGAAGTGCAGAGGATTTCTCGGCTTCCTAAAAAGCGAGTATCATGTCAACACGTTCCTTCCCAGTCCCTACTTGACCAGCATTCGGACACGGCCGGCGCCGGTATTGCTTTATAATGGGTCACCAGTTTTTACACAGTGAAGATGTATGTTGAGTCCCAAACATCATCTGTTGGTTCTTTGTGCAAATACAGCTGATCTGGCAATAACGGAATTGCATCCGTGGGCGGTCAATCCTGCTCTCCTGCTGCTCTCTACGTCACTACCCGAAATCATGGATTGTTTACACATTTTTCGTTACTAATACCGACAAACACCCTGCTCTTCGCCACCTGTATAGATCTCATTGACACAGAGGTTCGTACTCTCAACTGATGGCTATAGACACTCAAGTAATAGACCGGACAACGTGCCGCCATGTTGTATCCAAAACGAACATTTCCTCGCATTTCCCATACGATTTGACAGTTGTTTTGGATACATCAACTGTGCCAGACTCACGTTGTCCGGTCTATTACTTGAGTGTCTATACTGATGGCCGGACACAGTTTTGCAAACAACTGGCTGGCAAAGATGAAAATAATAGACGATCCGGATTGCGATGTCTGGCTGACCGAGGACACGGCGGACCATATAATACTACACTGCAACAAATACGCCATCACCCGCTCAGAATTCAATTTCGATAATAAATTCAGGACGCTGATTGATCTGTTCAAAACAAACGACATGGACACTTTTCGAGACGTTGTTCACTTTTTGAGGAAGGTGAAAATAGATTTGTAAACAATTCAACGGATGCTTGAGCTTGTGCTCAAGCACTTGATGCCCGACTGCGCTGGCATCGTCAACAAAGCGAGCAACTTCAAAACCACTGGGCATATGGTCTTTGATACCGGTCCCATAAAAACAGAGAAGAAGAAGAAGAAGA
>JASCZW010014817.1:0-22031 GCA_034211315.2 Aedes japonicus
GGAAGTAGAGAAATGCTAAAAACAAAATGCATTTATATATCCTAATAAATGCTGAATATATATAGTTCAAAGCTTTGACAAATTTAGGCTCTTGGAGAAGGCTAATTTTAAATTGAATAAATATCGGACTTGGCAGTTGAAGTCCCGTTCATCGAAGTTACCCCGGTCTACGGTTTTTTTTTTGTCTTGATTATCGAGATTTTCAGCCTCAGGCTGGTTCATCTCCCGTCGTAGTCAGTCAAACACCACTTTTGGGCATTTTCGTAACTTCTCCGGAGGTGAGATTCGAACTCGTGACGTAGGCGTGAGAGGTTTGGATGTTAACCAATACGCCGGGGTCGCCCCCCCTCTAAATCATTTGACCAGCGCTTGACTGTGAATCGAAAGGTTGGAAGTGCAACAAATCGAAAAGTATGCTCCCGGTAAATGGACAAGAAGTTGGTAGCCATTATTGAGAAAAACCCCAATCTCTCTGTGCGAAATGTGGCGGGGAAGTCAAAATCATACGTGACAAAAAGTGAAGCAGTGGCAAGGACTGAAGGCGTACAAAGTAAAAAAGGTGACCAACTGTGATGACATGCAAAATTTCACTGCAAAAAGTCCTGCTTTACACAAATTTTTTGCAAACATTTTCTTGTATGAAAATGGACGACGAAACATACGTACTCGAAGACTTTAATTAGCTTCAGGGTCTGGCTTTTTATACCGCAATGCAAAGGAATGCCGTTGCCGTTGCATTTCTGGACAAAGAAGGTGTCCAAATTCTTGGAGAAGTACTTAATGTGGTGGTAGTAGTGGTTGAAAATCTAAAAATTTCGTCCCTACCGGCACTATCAATAAGGATGTGTACGAGAAAGAATGTCTGCAAAAGCGATTGCTACCATTTATCAGAAGCCACGACTCTCCAGCTCTGTTTTGGCCTGATTTGGCCGCTTGTCACTATGCGAAATCCATCCTGGAATGGTATAAGGTACAAGAGGTCATATACGTGCCAAAAACAGCCGATCCACCAAACTGTCCAGAATTTCACCCAATAGAGAAGTACTGGGCACTTGTTTAGCGGAAACTCTGCGAAACTAGGAAGAAACCAAATGGCACCGATAATTTCAAGAGAAAATGGAGAATCGTCACGGCGGGCGTATCCGAGGATACCATACGGAACCTGATGGCGGGTGTACCACAGAAAGTTCGAGAATGGAACAGATGAAGGATTAACATCTTAATCAACTGTTTCTAATGTACATATGAATCTATTATTGTGAAATAAACAATCGTTTTTTTAAATAATGTGTTAATTTTGTTTTGCTACACACTTAGAAAAGAACACCGAGCTCGGTTCAGTTTTCTACCGAACCACATCGGTTACTAACATAAAACCGAATAAATCGTTTACATATACTGTTTTGGGATGTATTTTTTGAGTCAAACCCGAGTTTCGGTTACTATATAACATATTTGACAGATACAAACGAAAAATGAATCAAACAGTACGGTAAAGCAGGGATTATAAAGAGTTCGGTACACGAAAACCGAGAAAACTCGGTAAACTGAACCGAGCATTCGCTGAATATTCTTAAACGTCTAATAAGGTCTGTATCCGCAATATTCCAGACACCTCAAAACATGAATAAAACATAAATTTCACATTACATTTCCGTCGTAGTTGTTTATTTCAGAATCATGGGATGTGTTTTAACAATTCGTGAAGACAAAACATAGTTATTCGGTATTTGCATAAAATTTTCGAACTTTGCGCTTACCTCCGACCCTTAGGGTTTGTACAGACTCTTCAGAAATCGTAGACGCCGTCTTTGTCCAAATTTGCTGGAAGTGTTTGATGTCTTCGATTCCTTGCTTCTTTCCAGAAAGCTTCCACTTCATCAGAGCCCAATATCTCTCGATTGGTCTAGTAGCTCATGGGCAATTTGGCGGATTTGAGGTTTTTGGTACAATGTTCACTTGATTTGCTTGGTACTACTCCATCACAGTTTTAGCGTAATGGCATGATGCCAAATCGGGCCAGAAAAAAAGTTTTGATTTGTGACTTTTGATGAAGGGTAGCAATCGCTTCTGCAGACACTCTTTCTGATAGATCTCCTTGTTGATTGTGTCTGTAGTGACGAAAGATTTACTCTTTTTGCCACACGTGCAAATTGCTTGCCACACAAGGTATTTTTTGGGAAACTTCGATGCTTTCTTTGTTTTGAAATTCTCAGCTGTAGCATTTCTGGCCATAGCAGAATAAAAAACCAGCCCTGGAAGCTGCTTGAAATCCTCCAGGACATAAGTTTCATCGTTCATAACAACGCATGAAAACTTCGTCAAATATTCGCAGTACAAACGTGGAGCCCGTGATTTTACTGTCCTGTTTGTCGTTGCGATTTGGAACTGTTTTTACTTTATATGACTTAAGTCCCAAACATTGTTTTGATTTTTGGACAAAACCAGGCGACATCCCTATTTTACGAGCCACCGTTCGAGTGGAGAGATTTGGGTTTTTCGTTAATATCCTTTTCACCTTTCGGTCCATGACAGGATCAGCGCGTCCAATGTTTTTGTCACTTCTCGGTTTCCTCTCCACCGTCAAACGTTCCGAAAATGATTTGAGCACATCGTGAACAGTGGATTTAGGCAAATACAATGTTTTTGCAAGGTGTCGTATTGACAAGTCAGGATTTGCCGTACGCCCGTACAAAATTCGCTCGCGCACTTGTTTTTCTTTCGTCGCCATCTTGAATACTAAACATGAAATGTAAACATAAATCATAGTCTTTTTCATCATAGACTCTCAGCTATACCACAGTGGAATTTTTCATTCCTACGTGCAATTTTTCACAAGTTACAATGATTTGAAGGTGTCCGGATTAATGTGGATACAGATTTTACTTCTCTTCGAGGCAATTCCGCGACGGCTATGTCTACCTCCAAACTCGGTTATTTTAGTTGACTCGGTCATCTTCAGCCATCTTATCTCGCGTGTGCGTGAAGTATGTCTGTTTGCAAAAATTCACCGTACTGTGTTTTTTGTCAGGTGAAAATGGAAAACAATACCGATAGACTACAAAAGAAGAATGCACGTTTAATAATATATGAGGACTGCTTGCATCCATAAACAATATAACAGACAAAACTGGTTTTTTCACCAAGAAATTTGAAGCTATTTCAATCGAAATTCCAGCTCTACCATAAAAAACGGAGTTCTGTAACTGCTACAAAAAAAGTCGGTTTGTTTGACAGCGTTCCGTAATTTTTAAGTTAACCGATTTTCGGTTATTGTTGATTGGATTTACTTTTTGTCAACCGAATTTCTCGGTAAATTTGACAGATTGCTAGAAATTGTAATTTGTCACTTGCCTCTTTCTATCACCACTTGATTTCAAATAAAAAGCAGTCTACTGCGCTCTCTTTGATCGCATCATTTACCATAGTGAATCCATGATCTAAAAGTAACCTGCCTCACTAACACAAAAACTATCCTTCCATTGACAATTGTGGAAACGCAAAGGTAAACACGGTCTCTAACCAACGATTGTCAAACTAATCATCCTTCCCCCCTCCCCAAAGACCGTGAGGACGTTGCCGGCGCCGGTATTGATATTAGTGGACTTGTACATTGAAGATGTAAAAGCTACTCCCAAGCTCCATCTATCTGGTTCTCTGTGCAATTACACTAGTTCTGGTCAGTAACGGAGTAGCAACTACGCTACGCGCGGTCATTTAAAAAAAAATGACATATTGATAGAAAGTAAAAATTTAACGAGAACTCGATAGTTCCAATTTGAACCGATCAGACTACCGAGCGTTCAAAAAATGAAAACTCGGTTGAAATTCAACCGAGTTCGGTTTTATTTTCTAAGTGTGTACTATTATTTTGGTGTCTGAAGTTTAACGTAGACAGTCTATATATGTATAGATGCTGATATGACTATCTCATATCACGTAATATAGGTTGTTGTGTGAACGGGATGTTATGCTCCATTTCATAATTAGCTGCCATATTATACTGATTTGATGTATTTCTTCAATTTTTTCAATGTTCAGGTCTCGAAAACTGTATGCAGTGCAGCACAAGTGTACAAACGGATTTTATGACTAAGATTGGTTTACAATTGCAATAAAACTTACTTTGCCAAAACAAATACACAAACTTCATTCAAGCCATGAGGGCTCAAGCTTACTTGGCTCAGAAATGGATTCCGAAGATGATCGGGTTGGCACGAAGAAAATACACAAAGTCTTAGCAATTGTTTCAATCCTTCGTGTCTAACGTTTAACACGGATACAAATTTCATCCATTTAAATTAAAAATATGGATGTTTAACTTGAAACATAAGAATTATAAAGAAAGCAAATTACAGTTTTTGAGTCAATTTCAAGGCTTGTAAATTTCAACAATACATTCATCGGGTAGGTCAATTCGAGCTTTTACTTCAACGCTCGCATCATGAGCCAACCGTCACGTTTATTGGTAGGTTATTTGCTAAATTTTAAATTCCAGTAGTGAATCTCTGAGCAAACTTCTTGAATCTTGAACCTGTTAACCTTCAAGCTCAATCCAGTACTAAGACAACTAAGATTCATAGAATAAATAAAATAAATTTAGAACACACCCAGCAAAATCCAAAATTTTTATGTTTATTCATTAATATGTTGAAAATAAACACATATGTTGAAAATGAACCCCCCCTCCCCCCCCTTTAATTATCTACGTGGTTTATGAACAGCCCCTTTTCTTTGTTTTATGCAATTATATAAAAGCTGTTCGGATGTTTTCACAAAACATTCCGACTTATTGACAAACAAAAAACTCACATGTGGAACCTTAAAATCTTAATCCGCTTAATTGATTCCATTGAACGCGGTTTTTCTCACCTTATAATTCGTTTCCAGCGGAGTCTTTTTGGCCTTCGATTTCATCGATGCCATCACGATCGCTTACAAAAGAAAAAAAAATACTAACAGGGTGGCACCAACTCCGAGCTACGAACGATCGAGAAAGCCAGCCCATCTCGATTTCACAGGCCGCCAATTTTCGGGTCGTGCTTGAAATGATTTTATTTTCGCTAATCAACTTGAATTGAGGTTACTATTGGAACGATCGACTTTCAAGCGTTAGACGTAGACTGCTGGGCACCATCACGACCAACCACCGACCGAGAGAAGCAATTCAGAAGTGGGTTTCTGTGATATGAAACGATCCAATCAGGAAGGGAAACGTGATGAAGGTCCTCCAGGTGACTAATGCCTGTGTCCCCGATATGATCGGATCTGAGATTTATGCATACAAACAACTACAATCGTCATGTTTACCCTGATGATGGCGGTGTGGTTTGTTCAGCTGTGCCACCTGCTCGCCAAGACCTTGTCCAACCTCGTCGCCATCATCGTCAACCATCACCGATGATCGTTGAGCTATAAATAATTTAGATTCCTTGGCGTGATTGAAGCGAAAAGCGCGTTCTTGACTTAAACCCAACGAGTGAATTGTTGCTGTGTTCTACAATAATGGGAACACCTAGCTTAATTGGTTGTTCGTTGCTGGTCGGATTGATCATTGGGGTACGATTAGACTGTCGGCGGCGGAATTGTTGATTTTTCGATTGGACATTACACTCCTAGAATGTACTACTTTTTTTTCCTGTCCTGTTCTACAGCAAGTCGATCATTCATATGGGGCAGCAGTCGCAGTGGAAGGAGGCAGAACAACGGACGACATCAGGATTGTGCGCTTGATTCATTACCTTAGCTATTTGATTGATTACTTGGTTCGGACTTACGTAACCGATTGGGCGTTGACCAGTCCGAAGGAGGCTTCTGATTACTTTGATCAGGCTTTGGTGGCCGGGAAGCAGGACGAATCAAAGGTGGATGGTTCAATGCACCCTTACAAACCGGACGATGCGAAAGCGGAACGCACTGTGAACGTTGTGGAGTCAATTAGTAAATCGAAAAAATAATAATATATTTGTTCGGAGATCGACCTTCTTATGTTTTTCGGGTTGGCCGATAGAAGTAAATAGATTTTTTTTAGTGGTTTTAATTTGAGAAATCAATATTTGAGAAACCTGTGAATGTTTGATGAGCCGAGTTGAGTTCTCAAGGCCATCAAGTTGAAATATGACGATGAATATTTCATTCAATGTAGAATGTAGTACTTGAAAATTAATAACAATACATTATCAATGTGCTTCAACTTTAGCGAATGCATGCTAAATCTAAAACTAAACGTATCATTGCTAGAATAAATGTTAGATGAATGCTGGGCTCAACCTCATGGTTTTGGACGCTCTCTAATATTGATAAATCACGTTTATTGCCGTTCTTAATTTTGCCTGTGACACCCGTTATAAGGACAGTGTCTCCCATTTGATTTACACGTGAGTTTTAACATCATGATTCGTTATCACCTGTGAAGTGACACTCGTAATAAGGCCGAATACTGTGATTCGTTGTTGACTATTCAGTCAAAACCTCTCCATCTTCAATGGTCGACCGTTGGTAAAACTGTCTTTTAGTATATTTCCTGAAAAAATAAAAGAAATTTATCTGTTTAAATAGATTATCCTTGCCTATTTTGTTTAGCGTAATGGTGACGCATTTTGTAATGATTTAGACTTCAAATTATATTCTAGATACTAGCTGAAACCGGTGCGAACCTTGCAATGCTTGCAATTTATAACTGAAAATTTAATAGAACTGGCGCTCTTATAGTACGTTTAAAGAACGAGTTTTGCTTTAATATTTTCATTTGCCATTGTGTGTAATTTCTACAAACTAAAACGTAGGGGTGTGTTTTCAATTAAACCCTCGTATTGTTAGTTTCTACGATGGTTTTTGTTTTCTGCGTAGAATCATATCATAGACAAAACATGTATTTTCAAACTATGCTCTAGTCTGTCAGTTTGGACATAATTTTCTCTCACATAACCTAAGATTAATTTCTTATGCATAATGTAGCACTCAGAGTAACTCAAGCATCCTCCATTCTTGACTAAGAAGGGGTTCAAAAATTCTATCAGAACATGCTGCTTACCAGAGAAATACACATTTTGTGTTTTAATTGCCTGGATTATTCTCCTGCTTGATTGAGATTTCTGTTTCATTTGTATGAAAGCCCTCGAAGAGAGGTCCATGTATCAAATCACCATAGAAAAAGATCCTGCCTCCAAAAAACACCACATGCCAAATTTGGTTCCGTTTGCTTGATTAGTTTTCGAGTTATGCAAAAAATTGTGTTTTATTTGTATGTGATCCCCCTTTTCGGAGAGAGAAAACTGGTCTCAAACCATCATAGAAAAAATCCTGCCTTAAAAAACCTCTAGATGCTAAATTTAGTGCTCGATTAGTTCTCGAGTTATGCACAAAGTTTACATTTCATTTGTATAATTTATGTTTCATTTGTATGGAACCCCCCCCCCCCCCCCTCTATACGGGGATGGCGTCTGAAATTATCATATGAACCTTAATATTCATAACTGTATAGAAAATTCTCATGTTTAAATCTGTGTTTCATGTGTATTAGACCTCCTCCCTACCAGAAAGAGGAGGGGTGCTAGTTATTGTTAAGATAGGATACACGTACAACTTCCGATTATCGTGGTTTCGAATAATGACAAAAAATGCGCTTGGTCTAAATGTTAACCTCAATTTTCTTATGAACGTCACAGCATCTTCAAGAAAGAAAAAGAATGCAGATATAAGTGTAGACTTGACCAAATGAGACACATCCTAAGTAACCATTTTAGTTTTATTTCAGCCGTATAGCACTCCTATCCGGCTTGATAAAACTACATTCAAAACTCTTTTGTTCACCAACACTTCCTCTATGCATCTTCAAAGCCGAAATTTGTACTAAGTGGCCCCACTCTATAGAGTTAATTAATAAAACCTTAACAAGTCCATACAAATTTTGAAAATGTTCCAGTGAAAGATGTAATGACCTCTTAAAAACCTTCTTAAAACCTATTGACTGCCATCAAAACCAGCATACAGCCAAATGGCCACAGCTGTCAAACTTCACGGTAACATCGTTGTTGGTTATTGTTGTTCTGCTTTGTTCGATTCTCTACTCTTCTGATTAATTAAACAGTAAATAATATCTAAGATAAAAGTTCTAGTGTTTTGGGAAATTTTGTTTGATAGCAAAATATACAAAAGATATTAAGTTTCTTTTAAAAGCTAACCATGCTCCAAATCATATGCGCATTTAATTTTGTGGTAAACATTGGCATAAGAGCCGAAATAAAATGCGCCTCGAAGATTATGTGAGTTGATATCAACAAAAACAAACTTTAAAACAAATATATTCGATTACATTAATTGTTATGTTATATATTCTCCGTGCGAGGAGTAACGATTATGATGTAGAAGGAGATGTTCGCTCATCACCATGAGGCACCGAGAGTGAACAACAATGTATTTGCCTGTTGAAGTGGCGGACATAGTCCGTGCTTCGACCTACCCCGCAGTGGGATTTTAGGCAAAAATGTCGTTGGTTCGAGTACCACTGTACACATGCCCTTTTCGCTCAATTTTCATAAAACATCTGTTAAATTTCCAAGCCTGCCGCACACTAGCGGAACTATCAAAACTTTCTCTTCATATCTTTAATTCTAGCCAAAAACATTGTTGTTCACTCTCGGTGCCTCATGGTGATGAGCGAACATCTCCTTCTACATCATATTCGATTAATTAATCATGCATTTCCTGAAAATATATGGAATTCAATAAGGTTATAAAAAAGAATTCCAGAATTGGTCTCTAATCTACAGTTTATTTGTATTGCATTTAAAATTTGGTGATTTATTTTTCCGCACTTAAATTACTTCATGTATTTCAATATGGTGATCGGAAGAACCACAGTTTCGCCATAGAGCAAATTTATCTTCGCAATGGCTATTATAAAACTATTTGATCATTTGGTGACTTTCCGCAATGCCAATCTGCCGTTGAATGCTATTAACTGGAGGAAAATGGTTTTTCGGTATTTCAAAACAGCATTCGAGTTCATAAAGTCAAAGTAAAACCTTTGATAGGAGTAAAGGGATCTTTAGAAGACAAGGTTTTAACGTCACTGTTAAGAAGCTGTGTAGGTTCTGTCATAAACCTGACAAAAATTTGAAACCTATTGGAACCTTTTACTGCCATAATAAAATCAAATTTATTTCTAGTGGCTTTCACAAAACATTTATAAAAACTAATTAAAACTGGGTGGTTTTGGAAGTGTAACTTGGAATTGTGCTCCACAGAACAGTGTGATTGTGGCTTGCAATACCTAGCGAAGTGTTCTCCATCACATTCAACCAATTCAAATAAACTGCCTGAAAGACTTATTTGTCCATGTGCTCCACTTTCGGAAGCTTTTACAGGAACCGTTGATGATGAGTATGAACAGTTCTTTCCATTCAAATACTTCAATCCATGAACCTGAAATACACGCAACAACTGTTTTATCTTAATTAGTACGTATTTTCCAACCACAATTTGCTCGAATACTGCATTCGAACGTTTTGCATGTTTCTGTTTATCCTGTTTGACAAAATATCAATAAATACGATTTATGGATCATTTTTGCAAAGCGGAGATCACAACGATTTTTAAGATTTCTATTCGGCATAATGCTCTTGCCATAAGCTTGCTATATATTTGCGCTTCGGAATACTACAGAGACCGTTCAAATTTCCGAGCCTTGTACTCAAGATTAAAGGTATGCGGCAAATGAAAGCTAAAACTATCTTAGCTACCACTGGCATCCAATTGTGAGGAATTTGGAACGAAATATCTAACAATATTCCAATCAAAACAAACTTTTTAGATATGAAATAAGTCATCCTAAGAAGGACGGATTTGAAATGCTCTGTGTTTGGTCAATCTTTTTTGGACTTGTCGTATAGCTCATACAAATCTTTACTAACATATTGCGACTATCATTAGCCAGTCATATTTTCAACAATTTTTTGCAGATAGTTTAAATCAACCAGCTGGCTACAAATAATCCACTGGCTTGGTTAACCGACTACATAACCAATAACTGCCTAGTAACGGTTGCCTACTCAATAGAGAATGAGCAATCAGCTACCAGTTGCTAGCCAGAACACCCTCCGGGGTACTTTCCACAGCCAGCTGCCAATTCTATACTGGTCCATTGCCACTCTGATCAACTTCAAGGCTGCTGAGAGCTCCCTTACTTACATTTGAAGTCTGTGATAGGAAGATACTTGGAATTCAGTAACTTAACTATGCGAAACGAAAGTATAGGATCGCACCTCATTTTTCCGTTATTTTCAATAGGTTTACGTTGAAAATCAATAGTTTCCAATATTGCAATCAACGCATAAAAATATGTCCGATCGATTGGGGCAAACGTTTCGAAAACGTCTGGAGAAAGGATTGAGATTTTAACGCTCAAAACCTGACCGCTAATCGTGTCGGTAGCATAAGGTTTTTTTTTATTTTACCCCAGTATAGCAAACAAAGGCGTTGTTTCTCCTCAAAAAACTCAAAAACTTGCCAGTTAAATCCAGATAGGCTCAAGTGCATTCGATTCAATTTGAAGCATCACAGGATTGGAAGTGCCGTTTGCCAAATTCGTTCTGGTTCTAACAAGTTGAAAACAGTGAGATCGTAGTCCACAAAGTTTTGGGGGATATTTGCTGGCGAGATCCGTGTTACTTTTTCAGGACTGGCATCCGTTCCAGTCCTAAGTTCATTTTCATAAGGGTCATTGTACTACGATCATCATCAGCTCACAAATGGGGATGAAACACTATGTTACTCAAAATAACTTAAGGTCACTCTACCTTTTGTAAGAAAACTCTTTATGACAAACCTAGAATATGATAGGAAGAGAGTTTGACAATCATTCACTCACTTATGGTAGTGTTTTGCAAGTGAGATGTGAAAATACTTTCTGCTAAAACGCTGTTAAGCTCAGTACATACTGAAAACGTTTTTTTCTTCGCGCATAAATTTAATGACATTAATATGTAGTGTAGAAGGAGATGTTCGCTCATCACCATGAGGCACCAAGAGTGAACATTAATGTTTTTGGCTAGAATGAAAGATGTGAAGAGAAAGTGAAAGGTCCGTCAGAGTGCGGCAGGTAGGAAAATTTAATGAATGTTTTTTGAAAATTGAGCGAAAGGGCATGTATCCAATGGTACTCGAACCATGGACGTCAATCTTTGCCTAACATCCCACTGCGGGGTAGGTTGTAGTAACGGAACATTAATAGTTAATATAAAAATGCATGTTATCAATCTAAGATATTTAAAATTGAAACTTAACATTTAACAACTATGTATAAATTCAGATCAAACAGCTTCCAGATTATGATTCTTTTATTTCACAGTGTATCAAATTCTTTACAGCATGTATCATTGTGTACAGAGCCTAATGTTTCTTAAAGCTGCCGCTTAACTGCCCATGACAAGCTTCCTTTTAACATGCCTTGCTGAACATTCGACCAGTGTGAAAAACAGTCTTCCGTGGTACATTATAACTGAATCCTAGAAATTTTGAGCTGTTTAGTGGAAAATCTGTAACTATAAATGAGAAAAAAAAATAGTATTTTCCATCCACTTCCAACTACATTTCTTGTACACACTACCAAAATTTCGTGTAAATTTCTGTCCCTGAGGCCGACACATGCAAGCGTCCTTTAGCGTATAAGAATGTGTTGAAAGAGATGAGAAAATAAATTCAACTGAACACATCTTTTGTCAAAATACGTATGTGTCAGTTTCAAGAGACATAATTTTACACGAAAACTTTCTTTACGTCCCGCAACTATTACATTCCTCGACTTTACGTTTCCCGACTATTTACAAACATGGATTAGGTCTCGTGTAAAATTCATAATTTCTAAGTGTGTACACCTTTAAAATAATTATGCGCTTACCTAAGCAACACGCATCTATTAAAATTAGTTGCAGCAACTTTATTGTGACACAAATTTATTGCGTAACAGTTACAATAACCATATTTCAACAAGTGTGCTGCTAGAGCATAAATTTACATCGAAAGTTCTCTGGGAATGTATTCTTTATTGAGTCTACTGTGTCAAACGAACTCAGTAAACATGAAGGAGCAGTCTCGCTGAAAATGGATCTAGTTCACAGTTTATTGGCCATTCTGCGGTAAATCAAACTGTACTAAAAAATGTAAATTAAAAGCTGGAAGAACAAAAGGTGACAACCAGTTGGTTGGCTGTCAGTAAGTGTAACCAGTCCTACAGATCTATAATTCCAAACGCTAATAAAACCAAAAAGCTCGTCGAGCTAAAGAAAAGAGCTCTCTGTACAAACACTGGTCTCATTTGAAGAACATTGGTTCAGAATAATATATGCCGCTTCTGAAACCTAGAAAGGAAAACATCGAAGCATCTGTTGTGCATTGTATAGACGCAGATCAAAATTTCTTGATAGTGGTTGTTTATAGCCCAATTAGATTTGGTCTGCCAATCCTGGTTAGGAGAATGGGTTCATACACCAACTCATACCTGACTGGGAACGTTTCGTGGCAAGCCGCTGATCATCTAACAAATGGTGGTCAGCTTGCAGGATCCATATACCCACACTTAGAAATTATGAGTTTTACACGAGACGTAATTCATGTTTGTAAAAAGTCCGGAAACGTAAATAAATATTCCGTGTAAAATTATGCCTCCTGAAACTAACTCATACGCAATTCGACGAAAGATGTGTCTGATTGAATTTATTTTCGCATCTCTTTCGACTCATTCCTATGTGCTAAAGGACGCTTGCATGTGTCGATCTCAGGGGACAGAAATTTACAAGACATTTTGGTAGTGTGCAGAAAACAGGTAAAAAGTACAAAAGTTCGTGTCAATGGATACATTAGTGCTTAAACTCCCCAACAACAAAAAAACATGCACCTTCAGTGTGTAAAAATTAGAGATCCCAAACTAAGGTATACTGCACTGACCTCGCACGAATTAGGTTCACATAAGGAAAGGGTAGGAATGTGTTGATGTAATCCACGATTTGTTGGAGGTCGAGGAATCTTCTGCACCTCAAAAAGATCACCTTTTGAAGTTAGAATAGAAATAGTTTTTGATAGAGCCAAAAGCTAAACTATAATCTAAACATGATCAGTAATGAAACCAGTATAAATCACATTAGAAGTCAAAATTGTTGATTTATTACTTGGGGCTGCTACCATAACTGATTCGCAAACGTTCTCCTTCTAACACACATGTTCACATTGATCGTGTGATTCTGTCTCCAACCTATTCAGTAAAAGTCGAAGGAAATCAAACACCACTCGTAGTGATAACAGTGAGATTGGTTTTCCGTTTGATTATATCTTCGTTTCAGTGAGTCTTATGCAACGCTCCTACTGATTACAGTTATCGAGATATCCGTTCCAACTCGAGCAGCCCTCCCATCGTAGCCGAAAACCAACCACTAAGTCCAAATCAAACAAAATCACTCAAATCAATCTACACGGCCAAACTATCAACCCATTCAAATCGAGGGCCTTGATTTCAAACGCCATCGAGCCTCCCCGTGGTTTTCACTCCTCGAATGCATCAACTCACTGGCTGATTGCCAAATTTGCTGCACACCTTGGGATAGCAGCGCGTATCGAAATGCCGACCATGTATCGCAGAGCCCTTCCATATGCTAAGCCGCTCGAACGAATAGTAATAGTAGGTTAGGGTGGTCTGCCCCTCGTGAGCTCTAGCACAGCTGGCGGAAAAAAAGAAGGGGTAGATGCAGGGAAATACTAACCGCATTAACGACAATATTTATTTAATTGGCCGCCTTTTGCTGACTGCTGACGACGACGACGACGTTGACGACAAACGAGCAAACGACTTGGTTGATGGCTTATGAAATTCGCTCCGCTGCTAAATGGTGAACGGCATGTGGACGAGTGGCGTCACTTCGAATGGGGTTTCGATCACAAAGCACTGTACGGTTTGTACCCGAACCTCTAGTGAACGGTATCAACGATGAAATCTTGAAGGGCCGCCAATAGGCGGGTGGGACGAGACTCAAATTCGATTCGCTTGGTCGGCTCGCTGGTCATGGACAAAAGGGAGGGTGTGAAAATGTGACTCAAAATGATGGATGGCTATTAATACCCCATCGTTAATAGATTTATCTAAGAGCAGATTTGTCTGTTTGCAAAAAAAAATCCGATTCGAAAAAATATTTCAGTCTGCTATTCATACATTGGGAAACACCTCTCCAACCTGTCCGTTCGGATGAATTAACTGAAAAGTCAAACCAGTTGTGGATTGCGCACCAACCGGCAGCCCCTCGATTGAGATGTAGGAAAAGAAACTCGTTTCTCAAGGCACTAGAACCCTTTACTTTCAATACCGAAGCAGACTTCTATGCTGCGCTGTGTTTGAACCAGTAACTGTACGGATGCCGTTTTTTGTTTGCAAGAAAATTTAGCAGATCAATGAACGTCGACTTCCACATGGCAACTATCCCCAGATCGCAGAATTGCCACTTTTTCAGAAACTGGTCCACTATCGATTGCCTTACGGTACTTGTCGAATGCAAATAAAAGCACGCGGATTCGATCATGTTCGGATAGTAAGCTGTGACGGCACAAAAAAAAGTGGTTTTAAACATTTCAACTTTGCATCGCTGGTTCAAGCTCTAGATCTCCCAGAAGTTTCCATTTGAAACAGCCAGCACTGCAAACTGGAACTGGATTACCTTGGGAGGAGTTTTGCATGGTGGATAAGAACGGTGTGCACACGATCGGTCGGATTGACATTTGTGTAGCAATCACAAATAGGTACAAGGGAGATTGTGAACCGATCGACGAAGAAATGTGGCTTTCAGGTTGCCTATAGCATGTCAACGTCTCATTGGTCAATGGTTGTGGATGCTGCCAGTGGAGCCTTAGTGATATTCAAGGTCAATCGAGAACGAAGCAAGTTGGTCGAAGACGTTGGTTTCTGAAATTCTGAGGTCTTCACCGTTTTGGGTGGATTGATTGATGTTGATTTATTTTCAATAATAATATTCCTTGACCAACCCGATGTAGGAGAGATTTTATCGATCCTTGATTGGTGTTTGAATTGCTATGTTTGATGTTTACTTTGATGGTGAAATCATTGGTTCGTTAGTTATTGTGGTCATTACGCATGACGTGGTCTTCAAATTTCGGCACCTACACCAATGTAACCTAAAAGTCATTAATAGTTGGTTGGTTGAATGGTTGTTTCATCTGTCTTTTAATTTATTTGATTTGGATTCTTCGATTTCTGAAGTCAACCGATTTAGGGGAAGAATTTGATTCAGTGACTAGACAAGTATTCACCAAGATAAAAAATCAATAACTATCGGTGCTTTTTAATACTTCAACATCTTAAATATTATCTCAAATTTAACTCAATAATTTTCAATCGATTCATCGACTATTGTAGCTCAACTCCTTGACTTCAACAGCATGCTTTTGAGTTCATGACATGAACTGATCGCTCCGTTAACAACTCTTCAAGCTTTCTCGTTGAGAATTAATGGACGAACTTTTCCAATTCCTGGTTAAGGCCTTATAGTTTCAATTAGCTGTGTCTTATGAAAAATATTTCATATGTTTTCAGTTCTTAAAATGTTTTTCAACCAATTCTTCAATTATTTAAACTGCCAACTTATTATTCTTTCTTTTTACTCTCGATTTTGACACTTTTTACATTTTGTTGACTTGATTCCACAACTTAGTTCTAAACCGTGAGCTGGGCTCCTAAACATTGACTTTTGTTGTTGTTGTTATATTGATATATTAGTGGCTTTCAGCCTAAAGCCGATTTCAGGTAGTTGTGCGAGTGAGCGAGTGAGCATAAAAAGTCGTAGTTCATCGGGTAAAATGGGTTCGGTGGCGAGGTTCATAATTAATTAGTGATCCAAATTATTCGTTCTCCATGCTCGTCGGGTCACCCTATCTTGAACAAATAAACCACTGTCTCATTTTGTAAGTGACTCCAGCGGCATCCGTACTGTTGGTGTAGATCGGTCCAAGTTAGCTCTCAGACGTTGCGATGTACTGCCTTGTTTTCCTAATGAAATATCACCATCACACTCTGTGAGTGGCCCCAATAGCATCCTTACTGTTGGTTTAAACCTATCAAAATCGGCTTTACAGCATTATTAAAAATCACTTTATTTTCTCTATGAAAAACCATAATCACACTTTGTGAGTGGCCCCAATAGCATCCTTACTGTTAGTTTAAATCGGTTGAAATCGGAAATCGGTACTAATTTTCAAATATTTCACTTAACACCTTGTCGCTAACCAAAACGAACCCTGCTGTTAACCAAAACGAACCCAATCCTGTTATCTAAAATCCCAGTGATTTCTCATGGAAGTGCAGTGGACTCCGCGGCTTCCAATAAAACGAGTATCACGTCAACATATTCCTACTCTTTCCTTACTTGACCTGCATTCGGGCGGGGCCGGCGCTTGTATTGCCTTTGTTTGTGATCACCCATTACACATTGAAGATGTATGATAGTCCCAAGCATCATCTGTTAGTTCTCTGTGTAATTACAGCTGATCTGGCAACAACGGAGTAGCAACCTCGGGCGGTCAATCATGCTCATGCTCATGATAATGCTCGCACTTCCACGAGAAACCTGGTTTGTTCCGCCAGGAAGACCCAAAATATCGAACCCACCAACACTTGAGCCGGAACCTGCCTGGAATTGATGCCCGACTGGAATTGAAACCAGTCTAACTTAGGTGAGAGGCAATTACACTTACCACTACACCTTCCGTGGCGTCTCCTAAACATCGAGTAAAAACTAACTATATCGTTTACGGCAACTCCTTGATTTCGACTTCTTGTCCCTTTGGTACATGATTTCGACTAGTCCACTTCGATTCTTCAAATTTGACTCTACGGTTGCGACACCTCAACTTGTCAAGCATAGCTTTTTGATATTTGCTCCTTAACTTCAATTAATCCTATCACTTGTTTTGTTTTCGGCCGTCTATTTTTTCACCACTCAACTCTTTGAATAAAATTTAGAAGTAGACGCTTCAATAAGATTATTCTAAGGCTATTCAATTTCTTTCTAAGCCTCAACAACATCCTTACTGTTGCATTAAATTTGCTCTTAAGTTCAATGTTTTAACTATTTTTTTTTTTCAGTAGAAATAAACCACCAACACTAGTAAGTGGCCCCACCAGCATCCATACTGTGGGTGTAAATCGGTACCAAGATATGAATAATTTTACTGTACATCTCTGAACAGAGAATCACAAGGAAAAAAAACAACTTATTCGCAACCGACGTCAGTTGGCGTCAGCTCATGCTCATGCTTAACTTTGCCTCTTTGACTTTGTTCTTTGAACCAAATCGGCTCTGGAGGGGCAAAATTCACTTTCGTTTTCCAAATAAAATACCACTAACACACTTACTGACTGTCAACAGCATCATTATTGTTAGTTTAAATGGATCCAAATCAATTCTCAATCAATTTGTCAAATAAGTTGTTACATTTGAATTGAGTAAAACGTACATCGACATAACTAATCATATGGAAAATAAACTTCCAAAATTTATTTTTTCGGTGCTACTTGGGATGGCTCTCAATTATATCTGTAAGAGCTCTTGATTTCTTCCTCTAAAAACAATTAAAGGGTGTCCCACATCAAATAGCATCACGGGAAAAACGCTGGAGGAAATTACCCATTGGGTAAAGGGTGATACGGTCAAAATTTGGTCAAGGGAAAACGCGTGTAAATCGGTCAAATCGTTTATTTAAAAAATCAAATTAAATTTCTTTTTCAAGTTCAATTAGTATAAAATTCAGGAAAAATATTCAGTTAGGCTTCCTCTTTTCCAAATCCGAATTGCCGGGCCTTACGCTTGACCCCTGCCATCAGATTTTGTACAGCCACCTTGTCCACCTTCTTCGCCGCAGAAAGCCAGTTTGCCTTGAACTGCTGCTCGTCCTTAGCAGTTTTTTTTGGTCTTCTTTAGGTTCCGCTTGACAATAGCCCAGTATTTCTCAATTGGGCGGAGCTCTGGCGTGTTGGGAGGGTTCTTGTCCTTGGGAACCACCTGCACGTTGTTGGCGGCGTACCACTCCATGGCCTTTTTACCGTAATGGCAAGATGCCAAATCCGGCCAAAACAGTACGGAACAACCGTGTTTCTTCAGGAAAGGCAGCAGACGTTTATTCAAACACTCTTTCACGTAAATATCTTGGTTGACAGTCCCGGAAGCTATGAAAATGCTGCTTTTCAAGCCACAGGTACAGATGGCTTGCCAAACCAGATATTTCTTTGCGAACTTTGACAGTTTCATGTGCTTGAAAATATCTGCTACCTTTCCCTTCCTTTTGCCGTATAAAACTCCTGTCCCGGAAGCTGCTTGTAGTCGGCTTTGACGTAGGTTTCGTCGTCCATTACCACGCAGTCAAACTTCGTCAGCATCGTCGTGTACAGCCTCGGATCGCGCTTTGCCGTCGTATTTTGTTTATCATCGCGATTTGGAGTCACTACCTTCTTGTAAGTCGATAGTCCGGCTCGTTTTTTGGCTCGATGCACGGTTGTAGACGATACACCCAGCTTATTTGCGGCATCTCGGAGAAATAGGTTAGGGTTTCGCTTGAAACTACCGGCAACTCTCTTTGTCGTCTCAGCGGCTTCCGGTTTTCGATTTTCCCCCGATCCAGACTTCCTGGCTGTCAACAAACGTTCCCCAAACACTTTAATTACATTTATAACGGTTGATTTGGCAACTTTTAGCGATTTTGCCAACTTTGCGTGCGAGTAGCTCGGATTTCCGCGATGCGCGAGCAAAATTTTGAACGCCATTCTTTCTGCTTGGACGGCATTTTGACAACTGAAGAGTGAATTCCAAAATCAAAATAAGAGCAACATTCTACACACACACACCTTCAAAATGAGGGGTGTTCAGGTTTTTAAATGCAAAATTGAAAGAAATACGTCAAGTTGATATTGACCAAATTTTGACCGTATCGCCCTTTAGGTTTGAAGGTTCTTGGCTTAGCCAACTCGGATTGTTGAAAAGTGGATCTATGACTTGCTTCTCGTTGACAGTGAAACCACATTCTTGCACAACAAATTATTGGTTATGAAAAAAAAACACATTTTGCAAAACTTAGTTGGTGTAATGTAATTTCAACAGTATTTAGAACTACCGATAATATCTTGTCCTGTTAACGTTTTATAAATGTATTGACCCATGTTTTTCAGAACAATAATTAAGTATTGCTTGCAGCAGTGAAAAAGAATATTTTTAGGTCGATCGTTAGTCAGCGTGATAGAATACGAAAGATCCAAAACTTGACATATTTTGTAAAACGTTTATAATACGTTAATTAAACATACAATTTTAAATCATTCTTTAAAGATATTTTGTGTGTTACTTGGGATTGTATATTGAGCGATCAACATGGATTCTTCCCAGATCTGTTGCCACAAATCTATTTCAGTTGACTTCGCTGTGTATTTGTTCGACGGACGCTGGTCTGCAAGTGGAGGTGCTGTGTACACTGATTTCAAAGCTGCTTTCAATCACGTTAATTTTGATATCCTCCCTCAAAAGCTTGAGAAAATGAGAGAGTCTGTAGCCTATATGAGTTAGTTCATGTCAAACCTTCCTAGGCGATCTGTGAGTGTTATCATCCAAAAGTTTCACTGCTTTTGTGCCTTAAAGTCCACTTATATTCTTACTTTTCCTCAATGGCGTTGCGTTTATTTTGCCGCGTGGTATGCGACTCTTCTTTGCTGATGACGTGAAGTAAATTATGATCATTTTCTATCTGAAATTGCAGTATTTGCTGGTTTTATTTAACGTTTGGAATCAGCGAAATTTTCTTACCTCATGTGTCAAAAAATGCAGCGTCATCACGTTTTGCAGAAAGCTTCAGCCAATCAGTTTTCACTACAGTTTGTCTGGACAAACTCCTAAGCGTGTAGCCCAGGTCAATGATCTAGGTGCATTGCTGGATGGCGTACTTACATTTCAGCTGCATTTTGAGAATATATTTCTATAGTAAGAGCTGATAAGCAGCTGAGTTTTAACTGCGCGGATGGATTTGCGACCCACTGTGTATGCAATCTTTGTACTGTGCTCTACTACGCTCAACCCTGGATTCCACAATCGTAGTTTGGTTCCTATATATAAGCATTTGGATCGACGGCATTGAAGCCGTACAAAAAAATCGTTAGTCAAGCTTTGCGGCATCTTTCCTGGGATGAAGTTGGAAATTTACCACCTTATGAACACCGCTATATGTTACTCGGGATCAAAACACTGATCAGCAGGTGATTAAACTAACTCCAGCCATTCTCTATTACCTGAGATTATATGACCCAGAAAGGATTCTCAAAAGACACGATTTTTTACATGCTCAGGAATAGTCAATTCGGTCAGTCTGAACCGCTTAGGTTTAAGGCGGCAATGTTCAACGAAGTAGCTGGGCAACTCGACTTTAATGACCCCTGTTATCACATAGTTGCATCCCATAAAGAAGCCGATTCGTAGAGTTTAAGCTTTTTTACACAATTTTAGTAATTCATATTTATTAAGACATTGGGATTTTTGGTTCGTATATCCTTTACTTCAAATCCTCGAATTTCTTGTCACGTTGGTATTGATTACTTGATACTTGATTTTGACTCGTGAACTTCGATTTATCACATTTGACACTACGGTTTCGACCCTTCGTCTTTAGTTAAATGATTTCGATTTTTTTCTCCTCAATTTTAATGTTCAACACAAATCTTTCAGATTCGATTGAAACGGTTTGTTCAACTCTTTAAATTTATATTATGCACTTTGTCATTTACCTTATTTTACTTTATTTTCTCTCTTCTACCTAATATTCTTGTTTTCAATTTTTCGGACTTTGACTCCGCTCTCGACTTCTTGACTTCGGTTTCTCTATTCCTTTCCTTTTGGTGCAAAAACGACGCTTCCTGTTCTGGGATATGCTTTTTGGAAATGTTCATTTTAACTTTGCTTTTGAATTTTAATTTAACTTCATTGATTTCGACTTATGAAAATTGGTTCACCGGCTTCAAATCCTCAACAGTTCCTCTCTTCGGCAAAAACTCAACTCAAGTCTTTAAACTTCAAAAAGACCTCGAAACAACGTTTCAACCCAAAACAGCTGTTTTAAGTTTCCTAGACTCAAATGAACTTTTGTTACAAGGAAAAGAAGTAAAAGTGACTAACGGTGACGTGACTCTCAATTTGATTTGCCTAGAAGAGTCACGTAACTGCGAGGAATATTTCTACGCTTCGCTCTTAAGCGTTACAAAAAGTCGTCGTTCGTCGAAATGGCAACGCACTCTGGCGTAAGCCGAAACAGGATATTCAAAATCTCCTTGACTTTTCTCTGGCATTGGTCTCCTAATTTTGACTCCCTTGATTGTGCTTCCATCGGTTTTTAAATCCTGCAGCTAAAATCTATCTACGCTAAGGTCTTTTTTTAAGACGGTTTTTTGACACTGCTTGTTTTCGGCAATAACTCCATTCTTCTTCTTCTTAGCATTTCAAGCATATTGCTTTCAGAATT
This sequence comes from Aedes japonicus, assembly GCA_034211315.2. NCBI lineage: Eukaryota > Metazoa > Arthropoda > Insecta > Diptera > Culicidae > Aedes > Aedes japonicus. The sequence goes on from JASCZW010014817.1 coordinate 21,547, forward strand.
CGCTTATTGCATGCTTTCAACCTTGTATTTTAAATGTACCTTCGCAGTTATTTATTGAGAGCTTTCAGATGTGGTAATCCTCCCAGACAACCACAAGTCGTGTCAACAGTGTTTCCAAATAGTATCAGTATATTCCTATATTTGACGTCAACATCGCGATTAGTATGGCCTTAATCAGTGTTATGTTTGGGTTAAATCGTGAAAAGTGCAAGCATTTTTCGACTTATATACGATGTCATCTATTCATCGTACTCGCGTTACAACCAAATCAGATAAACATAACTAACCTTTTTAAATAGAATTTGTTATGTATTCAATCACATACGATATCAAATCAACTCGTTTAAGAAAACAATGAAATTTCCAAGCGATCCTCCACACGTATAAGCCATATTTTTATTCTATACGATTGTTACTTACATATATGTTTGTATCAAAAAAACAACTTTCAATATACGTGCATTTTAAGGTTCGCTTTTGGCATA
>JASCZW010014818.1:0-22035 GCA_034211315.2 Aedes japonicus
TAGCAACCACATTTTGCAGACATTCATTCTCGTACACATCATTATTGGTAGAGACGAAGCTGTTTGATTTTTCGACCACAACTACATATAGCCTGCCAAATCGAATACTTCGTCGGAAATTTGGACACCTTCTTTGTCCTAAAATGCTCGGCAACGGTGTTCTTTTGCATTGCGGTATAAAAAGCCGTACGTATGTTTCGTCGTCCATTACAATACAAGAAAATGTTTATAAAAAATCGGTGTAAAGCTCCTTAGCCCGACATTTTGCAGTTGAATTTTACTTGTCATCATGGTTGGGCATCTTTTTCCCATTGTACGCCTTCAGTACTTGCCTCTGCAGCCACTTTTCGCACAGAAAGATTGGAATTTTTCTCAATAATGGCTACCACCTTCTTGTCCATCCGCCGGGAGCATACTTTTAGATTTGCTCTAAGGAGTGTATCGAAAAGTAGTTATAAACATTCGATGCGTTATTACGCATAAACTACTGTATATATTTTTAGCGTGTAAGCGCCATTTGCTTTGTTTACATGTCAAAAATGATTATTCGGTTCATTCATTTCCGTTGATAAAGTTGTATTCAAAATGTCGCGAATTGAATTTGAGACTAAAAGAAAAATTCTGCACACTTGGTGCACCGAAAAGGTGTTACTTACAACCAGATTGCGAAAAGAGTAAATGTTCACCCGGCAAGTGTAAAACGCATCATCGAAAAGTTTGGTAGGAGTGCTCCCTCAAGGATTTACCAAAGAAGTGGCCGGAAACCCGGCTCCAGCAACCCCGATTTGGACCAAAAAGTTGTGGATTATATTCAACGGAACAAATCTGCCTCTACTCGCGATCTAGCCAAGAAGTTCAGGACCAGCATCGGAATGATTCAACGAATCAAGCGCAGGAATGACTTGAAGACGTACAAAAAGCAGAAAGTGCCCAAACAAACTCCGGAACAAAAGTCTCGTGCCAAAACCAGGGCTCGAAAGCTGTACAGCTGCATTTTGGACAATGTCGACCAGTGCATTTTGATGGATGACGAAACATACGTTAAAGAAGATTCAAGAACGCTACCGGGGCCGCAGTTTTATACTAAATCTGTTGGGGAACGTGTGCCAACCGCAGATACGACTGTTGCGATGGAGAAATTCGGTCAGAAGGTGCTCATTTGGCAAGCTATTTGCACATGTGGCTTGCGTTCTTCAATTTTCTATACAAAAGGAACTATAAATGCTGAGATTTATCAAAAGGAATGTTTGAAGAACAGGTTGCTACCATTGTATAGAAAGCACCAGTCCCCTCCTCTCTTCTGGCCAGATTTGGCATCGGCACATTACGCCAAATCCACTCTACAGTGGCTGACGGAGAATAACATCAAGTTCGTAGAAAAAGACATCAACCCACCAAACTGTCCCCAGTTGCGACCGATCGAACGCTATTGGGCAATAGTCAAGCGTATATTTAAGAAGGATGGTACAGTGTCCCAAAACATGACCGATTTTAAGAAAAATTGGGCAGCGGCATCCAGGAAGTGCACAAAGGTCACTGTGCAGAATTTGATGGCAGGTGTCAAATCAAAGGTACGGGCATTCTACAGAAATGAACATGATGACTAGTTTTTCCGTTTGGATCTTTTGTAAACATGTTAAGCTATAATAAACTGAAATAGTATGTTAATTTTAACCATGTTTTCATGCCTATTTTATTATTTGGAAGTTTATAACTACTTTTCGATACACTCCTTACTTCCAACCATCCGATCCACAGTCAAGCGCTGGTCAAATGATTTGCAAATGAATAGGCCCTCACAGCAGGGCTGGTAACGTTGGAGCGTCGCTAAAAGTGTTTGGGTTTTGAACATCAATAACTAAGTAATTTCACAATCGTTTCCAATACTTAAGCAGACTGATTTTTGAAATAAAAATATTAAAAATAAAACAAATATAAGGTGGTGTCTTATAATTGCGTTTTCAAGACTCAATTTTTAAATGCACAGTATTTTCCTATCACAGATTTTAAATGTAAGACCCCTTGCGCCGAACTGGCCGGATTGCCGTGCCGCAAGGGCTCAGTAGGGATTCTCTGTCAAGACCCGAAGCTAAGAGTGAGTTCCATTGTGGTTATATCACATGAATTCATTTTTCACATGAATTCAGAATTCAGTTATATACAAATTTTTCAGCATTTGAGCTGATTGGCGTAGTCTGCGCAATGTTGTCAGCTTGTCAACAAGGAAGTAAGTGGCTGCGACTGAAGATCGTGTTCAAGCAGGGTATATTTTCCATTCTCATTTAATTAATAATTTTAGCACACCTTGTAACATCTTTGTATTCCAAATTACTTTTGTTTTCCAGAGCACGGAGCAGCATATTAATTTAATGCTTGTAATGATCAAATTGTTTTCCAGTATGTCAGCATAAAATTTTCATTGAAAATCTTTTTCTTAACTACAACTACTATTCCATAAACCGCAAGTAGTATAGAATTATATTTAAATATATGTGTTAAGTGATATTATGATAAGATATTCCTTTTACTGCAGAAATCATCGAACCAGGCTCTTCGATCACTAAAACTGCTTTTTTCGACCTACAGAATAGTCGGTTGATTCTCCAAAAATAAAACAAATAAAATATCATTGCATTGAAATTTTATCTTTGTTAAAAGGACTGATCAACTCTGCTTTTCAGCTTTTTCAGGACTATTTAGATTTTAATACATATCCAATTTTTATTTTGCAGTAACAATCCAGTGGCTGTCAGTTATATTTTGTCAATATATATAAATATAATTATGTACACTATTTACTGAATGTATGACAAAGGATAAGGGGGGAATACAGGGTGCCAGACGAAGTGTAGGCTGGATGAGGGATTCGTGGTTATCTGGCCCAAGTCATGGATGACAATTATGTCTTCCTTGATGGAAATCATCAGATCGAGATCAGCGAAGGTCTAATTATTTTCCGACAGTCTACAGTGAGTTTGCTAACCCTATTTTTAACAAACCATCAGACGGAAATCTTAATGTGTATTGCTTACTGTTCATTTACTGTAATAAGAGCGTTTCGTTGGGAGGAGATTATCTATTCTTTCCATGGATGTCGTGTAAGTGCTTCTGCTTATGGGTCCACACCCCCGTTTTTGGCTCTTCATACAACGAAATAGTGCGGATTACATGTATGCACAGTTTGATCTTACCATTGGAAGCAACTGTACTGCATGGCAAGTCCTGGTGGTGGCTTCCTATCACATCACATCATATCACAGATTTTTACACCTTCGCAAATTATCTCATTCGTTTGGCAGTACTGAAGCTGTGCGGAGCGGTAACGAGCCAGTATGGATTAGCAGTTGGCGATGTACCCTAGAGGATACACTGGCGACTACCCATTGGTCCATGACTCAGCAGGCTGTTGCTAGGCAGCCATTAAATATGCAGTCGTGTACTAGGTAGCCGGTTAACATGTCAGTAATGTAGTTGTAGCCAGCTGGTCGTTGAGAGCAACCACGAGGGGCGAAATAAGGTACTTGTGTGTGTGATCTTGTTGGTAGCTATCTTTTGGAAAGGCGCAACGTGCAACGGGTCCTCCCTTAGCTCTGTTTGTAAAGGCGCAGCTAGAGATCAACACCATGCTAGAGGTGGCTGGGTTCGATTCTCGGTATGGTCCAGGAATTTTTCGTTAAGAAACATTTCTCGACTTCCTGGGCATAGGGTATTGTACTTGCGACACAATCATACTACTGCTGCAGGTGATCGTTGGGGAACTCGTTCCGAACCACGACCCGAGTCCCTGCCTCCTTGTCACCGTAGATTTATCCCATGACCAGCGTTGCAGTATCCAAGACCATAATGCTATCATTGTGTTAGAATGATGGGCGGCCCAGCCAAAGATCCGTCACCACGTGGGCATTGATAGCGGCACAACGGAGGCAGGAGATGAGGTGACGGTCACGAACGACAAAATCATTGCGATAGCAAAGTTGCTAAAGGTGAACAAAGCGCCAGGACCGGATGGTATTCCGAACCTGGCCATCAAGACGGCTATCTTGCTGGATCCCGAAATGTTTAGGGAGTGCGTCATTCCGGATGCCTTGTAAATTCAGACTTAGACAGGGAATCCACCAGGGGATCCATCGACAAATAGAACTATATGTCTGTTGGATACAACAGGTAAGGTGCTCGAAGTAATCCTTCACAGACTGACAAAATACAGGCAGTCGGTATAACAATCAGTTTGGGCTTCCGTAAGGGGAAGTCAACGGTGGATGCCATTGTGTCCGTCACCATGACGGCTGAAGTGGCAATCCAGCGCAAGAGGCAAGGAGTCCGCTGCTGTACAGTGGTTACCCTTAATGTGAGAAATGCGATCAATAGCACCAATTGGGTGGCTCTCGCCGACTCGCTCCAACGCCTTCAGGTTCCTGGGTACCTCTACAAGATTCTTGGAAGTTACTTCCAGAATCGCGTACTGGTATACAACGGTGTGAAGATAGTCGGGTTCCCGGACGACATCACCCTTGAGATATGTGGTGAATCCATTGAAGAGGTGGAGCTAACGGTCTCGCACCCAATTGGGATTGTGAAGAGATGGCTGAGCTCCAGGAAACCATCAGAAGAAAAGTGAATTTTCTTAAGGCCCGATAATTAGTTTTTGATAAAGTTTACACAATTAACTACGAATAAACGAACTGCAAGGTGGTTGTGCTTGGTAAATTCCGTGATTTCAATGAAACGAGTGAATTTTATATCTGAAGTATGACCATCCTTATAATAATTAGCAAGTGGGTGAATAGTGCATTGTGCGTTTGCCCAATGAAATTCTTGAACAACGTCTTGTACAACAAATGAACACTTCCCAGAAAAATCACATATTGTTATACTTTCCATAGCCTTCTAGTTAATTTTAACTTCTTTCAAATATTTCCCTTGTTGTTTAACTATGAAATTATGTGGTAATAAGCAGGTAACTTTTCCAAAATACCGTCTACGAATTTTTGAGTTTCCTATTCTACTAAATCCATAATACAACGGTCATACATTTTCATCGATCATCTATTTCTGAACCCAAAGATTTTGTACCTGGTAATGTTTACACGTTTTCAACCAACACTGTTCTGTAGGGTTTGCACAAAGAACTTTAAAAAACAACCCAGGAACCCAACAATCAGTTCCTCAGCGTCTTTACGGCATCCTATCTAGCAATTAAGTCACCTTAAATGCAACATAAATACTGTGATAATGCTTCATTAATGCTATCTTGCATTCGAAATGCTTATTACAGGCTGCAAGCATTTAAATGGAATTTTAAATCCAACTTTACAACAGATAGCATACAAGATGCTGATTTAATGCTAATATAATGCTTGTTGTATCTGAAATGCAGATTAAGGGTTGATTTACTGCATATGCTAATGCTTATTGGAAACCTGCGAAGTCTTGGTATGACTTGACATCAGTTGGAAGTGACTTTATATCTTGAAGAGGTTTGAAAATCATTTCGGTGATAAACACATACGTAAACAGTATGTGTACCACTCGTTCTTGTCAGTAAGCAATACTTAGGAAGATTACTTACAAAAATTCAAATACCCATTTTGATTGTGGGAAATTGTTGCTTGAAAATAGCAATCTCTCAAATTACACGATTCTAATCTTCGTTGTATATAAACCTTATAATCAACGTTTTTGAAATAACATAGCCTCGTTTTCCCGGACAGGCGCGGCTTATTTCGTCACCGGTATAGAAATCACACAAAGTTCCTTTGGCTAAAGACGACCTGCCCAGCTTTCTTTCTGGTGTCATCATTACGCCATTGACCTCCTGTAGTGTTTTGGCCCGATTCACCATGAATTGAGAAACACCGAATTCCTTCATTATTTTATATGATGACCAGCTTCTAGGTAAAGTCGTTAGAATGCGATATTTCTCATCATTATCATGAGTTTCCACAAACTTTTCCTTGAGTTCTTGAATGATTTCAGTGTCGTTTGTAGTAAAGACTGGACTCGAAAAAAATGAGACACACAAAAATGATCACCAAAAATTCATTATAAATCGGATACTTCTCAAATTTTCAGGGATTAAATAACTATGTATTAGCTATCTTTTGGCAAAATTTGTTTATTAAAATTTCCTCCCCCAAGCTGAATGCTCGTACATTTCTCTTAACACTGCTCATGAGATCTTGGGCGAGGGTTTGTCCATTTTCCTCATACAATTTCTTCCAGTTTTTCTTCAAAGCTTCATCGGTTTTGAATGTTTTTCCACTTTTCTTCAACTTCTTCTTCATTATCGCCCAAAACTTATCGATCGGACGAAGTTCTGGTGTATTTGGCGGGTTCGCCTCCTTCGGGACCACATTAACGCCCTTCGCCCTTCCATTACAGGATTGGCGTAATGGCACGAAGCGAGATCCGGCCAGAACAGCGTGGGACCTCGGTGAGAGCGGAGACACAAGCGCTTCAGCAAGCATTCCTCTCGATAAATCTGCCCATTTATGGTGCCGGTTGTACCGTCCGCCCTCGCAAATCGCCTGCCACAACTGGTACTTCTTCGCGTATTTGTCCATCTTTCTCTTCCGGAACTTTTCCGGAACCTCCATGCGGGACGTACCGACAAAAAACTCGAGGCCGGGATTTGTTTGGTGTCCGCCTTGACATATGTCTCGTCGTCCATGACGAAAAGGCCTGGCTTAACCAGGCACTCACGGTACAGCTTCCGCGCACGCAATTTTGCCACCGTGTTTTGTTTGTCAGTCCGGTTTGGCGCCTTCATGACCTTAAAAACACGTAACCCAGCCCGCTTCACGGTCTGCTGGACGAACCACTTCGACGAATTGACCTTTTTGGTCACGTCTCGGGTGGAAAGGTTCGGATTATTCTTAAAGTACTGTCTTATCTTCCGCGCCTTCTCTGCGTATTCCGTTTTCGGTTTTCGGCCGCTTCCAGCGCGCCGCTCGATGGTCTTCGTCTCCTGGAACATCTTCACAATGCAGGACACGGTGGAATGGTGGATTCCAAGCCTTCTGCCGATCCATCTGTGCGACTGCCCAAGATTTGCTGACGTAGCTCTTCTTGTTTCGAATGCATCTTGAAAACTACTTGACACTTCGCACACATAAACAAAACAATCGAAACTAGTATTACCAAAAATTTCATTAATTTTTACCCACGCGATAAAAAGTTACACCAAAAACAGAGTGTCGCATTTTTTCCGAGTCCAATCTTTATATAGGATCACCATCCAATGTACCTCTGAAATGTTATCTTTCATACCTGTTTCTGGGTGTAATTTTGTATGTCCCTAAGTAGCTATGACCAGCCGTAACGGCTGAAAAACACAACAATAAAGGCTAGAGAATATAGGCAAGAATAGATAAATATTATGTAAGTCGTTATCATTTTTTGGTGTGCTTGCACAATTTTTGCATTTAAGGTGTCGTATTGTACGTGAAGGATGCATCCCTGTGACAGTTAATAATACCCAACAGCAAGCTATAAAATTGATTAAAGTCTTTGGGTAGACTATGGTCTATAATACGGAATTGAAAAAAGTGTAGATAACATGACTATATTACAGTCCCCACAAATCATTGGAGCAACATAATAGTTTAGTCACATATGAGTAAGGCGCAAAAACCCACAACTTGATAATATCAAAAAAAATATATCTCAGACGAAAAAACACTCTTCTTGATATATTGTGTAAAACAGTCTAGATTTTCAAGAAAAAAATTAAAATCGTATAGCGCCCTCTAGTCAGACACCATGAGAATCGCAAAATACAAATACAATCATTGTTTTACAATATAAAATTCCAATTTTTCAATGCTGCCTTTTTTTCTTCAGAGTTTGTTAATTATTTTTCATTTGGTGTTTAAACATTTGAAATCGGTTCAGTGATTCAAAAGTTATGATCTCTTGGAAAAAGTCTTTGTTGAGAAAACTAATAAATCAATGAAAAAAAAAACTAAATAAACTAATGCAAAAATAAAAAAAAATGTGTCTAATATCTTGTGATAAGGAACAACACTAACAATTTTCACAGAATTCTGAGACCCACTAAATCGGTATTTTATGGAATGGCTGTATATAGATATAAGAAATAGGGAAGCGGAACCTATTCCCAACATAGTACATATATTCATCACATTCTGCAGCCATTCAACTTCAAACGTATAAAGATGTTTTATATCTCCAATAAATGGACGCAGTAACCAAGAATATTTAATCCTGGCAAATAAAATTAGGTCTTGAATAAAATTAAAAGCTACAAAAACGTTTCGGAGACTTAAATTTCGTAAAAATAATGAGCAGTCAGTTCTCGTTAATTGCACTACATCCTCACACATTTTCGTTGCGTAATTGTACAAGCCATAAAAATCAAACTTCATTTATTAAACTAGCCACAATCTACGAATATGGGATAAAATACTAGAAAACTATGGGATTAATTTTCAGAATAATTTGAATACGCTTGCACCTATTCTGTACCGTGTATTCGCTTGATGTTGCACTGCTCACATACTGTATAGCATACACATCAACGCTAGTGTGCGTGTTCAATCAATCATAGAGCATTCTATGCCCAACGTTATGGCAAGTCTTGTTGTCAATATTCTCATGGAAGAATAACAAACAAACCCTTTCATTTTGTCTTGGTTATATGCATGCTACCCAACACACGTGAAGGGTTGGCAAATGATCTACTTCATTTTTGGGTGTAGTAGTGGAGAGCGTTAACTTGTTTATATTTTTTTGTTTTCATAGCAGTGGCAACTTTTCAGTATTAAATTGTAAGAAAAATATCAGAATCGAATGTTTTGTGTGTTGCTAAGCCATAACTGTAAGTGGACGAATAACTTGTGTACTCGATGTTCGGTATTCAGTGCATATTCACCGATTTACACTGGAGGTCTGCTTATTGAGCTCAAGATAGGTTCCGCTTCCCTAGATTAATTTCTAGTTTTCCCTCCCCGTTCTCAAATGATATAAATTTCAACTAAAAAGTAATCAATTTGTCAAAGTGCAACAAAACAATTTCTTCTATTAAATTTTTGTGTCTGCCTCTGCCTACTGTTGGATCATTTTTATAGCAAGCCATTCCATTGAAATCATTACCCCCTTAATAAATCATTGCTAAATACATAATCTCTTTATTGTCATCATTCTCAAGCTTAAAAAAATAAAAACATTGATCATATCAAGCTTTCAAATCTGCTGAAAAAAACCCCGTTGATCTCGATTCACCGAAAATGCGTTTCCCACGATTTGACTTGTCACATCGCAGCAACCGAGCGATAGCAAAGTAAGCCATTCGGTTCGCACTGCTCGATTTGCACTTTAACACTTGTGCGACTTGTGCTCACGCTGCGCTGGCTGCTGCCGTTCCGTGCCGGTCTGGTTGTGCCTTGCTGGAGATTTCTGTCTGATTTCGCGAAACGGTTGTGGTATATTCATTCATAAATCATCTTTTTTTCTTCTCCCATTCATTTATTTACTTTTCCCTAACCTCGCTCACGCTGTCTGCCATTCGAAGCAAATATTTCTAAATCCCGTGAAAATGGAACCGGCGTCATCATCGCGGCACGATCAGATTCTGTGAGAAATGCGAAAAACTAATCATCGGGTTTAAATGTGCCATCGCCGGCAAGATCACCAACAGCGCGCAAAAATCGAACAAAGTGACTCTGATGCACCTCATTTCTTGGTCTTGTTGCGAAGAAAGCGATTCTTTCCAATTAGCACTGCCAATTACATACCTAGGTTCATTTCTGCCGTAGTTTTCATTTTCGTTCATTATTTTATTCGATGCACTTTCGGTTATTGTTTTTGTCTCTTTGTTCTTGCAATAATTTAGCTTTCTGTTTATTTTAGTTTTCACACGTGTTTTTTTTTTTAATTTTCTTCGTTGATTTGTAAGTTGATTCTCTAACTGTGCTTGGCATGAAAGCCAACCAACCGAAGCCCGGGGAAGCCCCTTACGTAATTTTTTAACAGTGAAGAAAAGCTGTATATAATTAACAAACTATGGGCGTTCATTTTTGCGCTACCTGCGCTCTCACTCTCTCCGCCGCGTTTAGTGCCTTATTTGGGATGATGATCGAATATGCCGCCGTCGTCTTAGCGGAAGACAGCGGAACCACCGTGGCCGAAGAAAGAGGAGAAACTAGAAAATGAAGGTTACTCGTTCAGTAGTATCAAATTAACAGCTTAGCTGCGCCAGTCAGTCAGCCGTTCATTGGTGGAGGGGTGCTTAAAATTAACCTTCACTCAAATGTGGAGTCGTCGTGAAGCTCCAACGCAACAAATATAGTTATTCGCTAATTCCTATTGAAAGAAGCAAACGAACAATGTGCACAATCGGCTGACTGATCTGGGTTAAATCGCTATAATGAGTGCCTTTTTTTTGTTTAATGTTACAGTGCCAACATTATTGGCAATTCGCTACGATGATGAATGAACAGTCGTCGGTCGGAATCGATGATGACCGGCATTCGGTCTCGAGTGTGTTCTGTCGATGCGGCAATATTCTACACGTCGCAATCTGTTGCTACATCGGCAAAATTGAAACCAATTTCTCCGGAACACTCGTGGGTGTGATTGGAATTCGGAAAACCGGAGCAAAATTGAAACCGGCTCTATTGACAAATGGGCCTTAATTGTCTGTAGGAAATTCGTCTAACCAGCTGATGATCGTCGGTTGTCAGTCACTTCCACTTGGTGTGAATGGCAATTGGGACCGGGCGGAAAATTGGAAAAAATGTGCCTAATCAATTGCGGTCATTCGTTGCTCAGTCCAAATTGTCTGCATTTTTTGTTTTCCTTTCGGTTTGTTTTATGTCATCCATTATTTCAACTGCTTTGTTCCTTGTATTATGTGGTGGCTTTATCGAATGCAATTAATGCAATTGTTTCCGATTATGTTGCTTACTTTCGGCAAATAGTGGTTTGTTGTTTCTTTACGAGGAACTGACTTCGTGTTGTGACAACTATAATTTTCCAAGTATCCGATTAAGAAGAATGGAAAATAAGAAAGTAAGGAAATTTGGATAACTTATGGTACACTTGATTCATTAATAGCTGCACCTGGATCAGAACGAAATGAGCAAACCATACGAGAGAGAGAGTAAGAAAAATAGTTGAGCAGACAAAATAAAGATTTTCATTGCACTTTACGGTAAAAAAAAGTCAACTTATTCTGTTTTGGTTTTATGAAATGCGAACTTTACTACGAAGCATCAGCATTATTTTTTATGTAGAAGGAGATGTTCGCTCATCACCAGAATCAAACAAACCCAAAAAGGAGAGTTCCTCCCCATGTGCGCATCAGCAAACAGAGTGCACGACAATAGTCGCTAGAATAACTAGACAAGCCACAGTGGTACCGGGCGTCTTCAACCGGACATTTTTGTCGGTTAATGGCGGATTGACCGTGCTTGAACTACCCGCTGTGGGAGCTAGGCAAAAGTGTCGTTGGCTCGAGTACCACTGTCCACATGCCCTTTTCTCAACCTTCTAAAACATCTGCTATGTTTCCAAGCCTGCCGCACACTAGCGGAACTGTCGAAACTTTCTTCATATCTTTAATTCTAGCCAAAAACATTGTTGTGTCACTCTGGTGCCTCATGGTGATGAGCGAATCCTTCTACATCATAATCGTTACTCTTCCCGGAGAATATATAACATAACAATTAATGTATTATTTTTTGGACACTGTGGGTCAACTTGAGCGGCTATTTTATTCCACTATCTCTTCAGCTGTCACTTTTTCGGTTATTTTCAGCTTCCGCTTAGCAATTACCCAATATTTCTCAATTGACCGAAGTTGAGGTCAATTAGGTGGAATGATTTCCTTTTCGATTAAATTCACCCTGTTGTCACGGTACCACTGAAGAGCCTTTCGACTGTAGTGACAACTATTTAGCCAAATCTGAACTAAACTTCACAGTGCCTTTGTGCATAGAGCTTCGAGTGCATACACTCATTTGTAACGAAAACTTGAGTTTTTTTATTGACATCTGCAAATAGAGAATCTAGCAAAAACTAATGCATATAAGTTGGGGACATCTCCTAGAGCCACACCAAACGTTTACCCGGAAAGTTGCCCAAAGTCCATCTTTACATACGTTCCATCGTCCATTAGTATGCATTAAGGGTACCTTTGAGAACCTCATTAAATAGCTACCGAGCGCGTGTTTTGGCCAAGCGGTTCTTATTCTACAAATTTTCTATGCCAGTTTCACGACTTCTCTTTAGTATTTTGACAATATGGGGGATGTAGCTTATCGATACTTCCGGTCCGCCTCTAAGCATGTTGCTATGAGGTACCAGGTGGTTATCCACCGATTGCCTGTCGATCCGCCAAATTTAGAAGTTAGTTGAGTTATTTCAAATTATAATATTCCGCCCACGATATTAAAGAACATTGCGATTGGTTGAGCAGATTGGAGATAATGAAATCATTGGGTATAGGACAAAGTATCCCCCGGGTGCTAAAACAATAACCTTGGCCATCAATAGTAGCATAAAATTGTCAAAAGGTACGAATGGCTTCGAAGGACTCTAATTTCACCAAATCCTTCAATCGTAACTTTAAATGTATGAGCATAGATTACACTCTTTAGAGGATTCAACTTGCTTGATACAGTTATTGGTTCCAGCAGTTCAATAGTTTTTACAACGTAGTTGAGCAAATTGAAAGTTAAGAAAAGTTGAGTTTTTGTTTGAAAATGGAGGACGTCCAAACAGATCCAACTTTATATGAATGTTGTGTGGGGAATTAAGGAAAGAGATAGAGATAGAGATAGAGATAGAGAGAGAGAGAGAGAGAGAGAATCTCAGTGTATTTTGTATTTTTAGACTATTTTATAACAACAACTAAATGTATTATGATGTTAATTTCAAATTTCAGTAAGCGAGATAACCCTGGCAATTATTGCTAGGCTTTTGGTTCATATACCAAAAGTTCACCCTCAGGCAAAAGGAGCATAAACTAATCTCTCTAGCATCTATGCTCCCAACGATAAAGTACAAATTATCACACTGTTTAACTTTACATGGAAGCGTTTGGTACGGGATGTCCACGCTTTCTTCCTTCCCTTGATTCAAAGTAGTAGAGCGATTTTAGATCTTTCTGGAATCGCTCTATTTCTTGGAATCCTCTCTGTGGTACATACAACGCAGTTGGCCTGGCCGATGACAAGAAAAATGATGTATTCAAGAAACCATCATTTTCCAGGATGCCTTCAAGAATTGGCTGCGTTATTGTGAGATTAGATTAGATGAAATTTTCTTTGGTATTTTGACGATATGTGTGCTGTAAATTGGCTCATTTTTTTGATTGCTGGCCGAAGGAAGAGCTAAATTTCGATATTAAAGATGGAAAAAGGTTGGATACATAAAAGTCTTACATACATAACTAAAAATAAAACCTATCATAACGGAATGGATAGGTTTAGGGTACTTTATACACGATTCTTTGATCAGATCAGCATTTGTATCAAACATTTGGTAATGGAATTACAACAGCTCCAACCCAAGGAACATTACTGGTTTTATCATGGTTTAATAGCATTCTTGAAGTCTAATTCATGCTCTTCAGAACCCTTATAAAACCAAAATTGTTACTTGGGAATGCAAATAGAATTCGACTTCCTTCTCATCCTCATCTGGTGCATCGCCAGAAATTGCAGTAGGTGCTGCAACAAGAACGACTACGACAGTTCCCACAGCGGCAGCCACACCGAAGAATACAGAGAGTTTGCCGAACGACGTCGTCGGATCGTAAAGAACCGAAGAGAAGAAGAAAATAGCGCGTAGAAATTTTAACTTAGCTAACCGAGAAACAAGTTATATTTGAACGTCTAAATGTCTATCTCTATTTGAAATCTATTACCATTAGTTGGTTGGTTACCAACTAACTAATGCTTACCATAGGTACCTTGCGTACCTGTAAGTATAACATAGATCCTACTGCGATCCTTAGCCTCCAGTAGCTCGTATCCCTACCTCTCCGTGGTTCCAACCGGGGCATGAGAAACCGCAGAAAAGATCGGATAACCTATTCTGGTGAAACCTTGGTCATATGCGGACAGGGAAGGAGAGCTGCCTTCTTCAAAGGGTGAAGTCTATCTGAGCGTCTGTTCGCCATGTCAGGGCCAGCTCAAAAAGCATCTGTTATCTTTGTTAGGAGCGGCTGATCACCGTTTTCGTGCCAGCGTGGGACTCTAAACAGTGCTGTGCACGATGGTCCTCCGGCGAGACAGGGGTCCAACCAACAAGTTGCCCTTAAAAAATGCAATGCTACAAATTATACGGAAGTTATTACGGACCGCAACAACGACGAAATAAGGACTACGATTGGAAACTCGGAACATGGTAGTGCAAATCGATCTGCTTCCCTGGCTGCGATAGGACGAACTTCAACCACGTAACTTCGAAGTCGTAGCGCTGCAGGAGCTTTGCTGGACAGGACAGAAGGTATGGAAACGCGGACATGTAACGCGGAGAGGCTACTTATTACCAGAGCTGTGATACCACAAACGAGCTGGGCACCGGCTTTGTAGTGCTGGACAAAATGTGTCAACGCGTGATTGGGTGATTTCTGATCAATGCGAGAATGTGCAAGCTGAGGATCAAGGATCGTTTCTTCAACTACATAAACGTACACACGAAGGGTGACCCGATGACGAAAAAGAAGCGTTCTACGGTCAGCTAGAGCAAGTGTGTGAAGGCTGCCCGCAGCGGGACGTTTAAGTATTCATTTGCAACATGAACGCTCAGGTAGAACAGGAGGCAATGTACAGACCGGGAAAAGAGTATCTAACGATACCGGCCAACGATGCAAGAACTTTGCGTCCTCCCGTGGTTTAGTAGTCCGAAGTACCTTCTAACCCTGTAAAGACATCCACAAAGCAATTTGGAGATCACCTGACCAACGAAGAGAGAATCAAATCGACCATGTTCTAATCGACGGGAAATTCTTCTCTGACATCATCAATGTTCGCACTTACCGCAACGCGAATACAGACTCGGACCTCTTCATAGTTGCAGTATGTATGCGCTCAAAACTCTCGATGGCGTACATCACGCGTCGAATTCGGACGCCACGACCTAACATTGAGCTAGTAAGGGAAACCGGAGTTGCCCAGGAATACGCGCAACAGCTAGAAGCAGCCCTACCAACGGAAGCGTAGCTACTCTTGAAGATGGCTGGAAGAGATATTCGAACCGCCATTTGTAGCACTGCAATACACTAGGTACTTCTGCACCGAATCGAAAAAACTACTGGTTTGATGGTGAATGCAAGCAGTTAGCAGAGGAGAAGAATGCAGCACGGGCGAGAGCGAATGTGAAACGGTATAAACAGGCACGGAACAGGCAAAACTATATTCTTCGAAAAACAAAGTGCCAGAGGAAAGATCGAGACCGCGAAAGAATGGAAGCACTGTACCGTTTTAACGACACACGCAAATTCCCCGAGAAGTTGAACAGCTCGCGCAATGTCTACGTACCACAAGCCGATATGTGCAGAGATCTGTAAGGTAACCTTCTCACAGAGGAGTGTGAGTTGATTGAATGGTGGAAGCAGTAATTCGGCAATGCACCTGAGCGGCAATGTTACAGCGAACAAAAGTGGCACGGTAATAAATCTAGGAACACGCGCAGAAGATGACAGGAAGTTGAGGAGGAAGACGAAACGTTGAGAAAGCGAATGAACCACGAATTGCATCAGTTGCTGGGAGATCCTTCCATCGTACACATCGCTAAAATCGGTCGACTACGATGGGCTGGGCATGTCGTAAGAATGTCGGACGACAACCCAGTTAAAATTATTCTCTAAAACGAACCGACGGGTACAAGAAGAAGAGGCGCGCATCGATCAAGTTGAAGGTGACCTGCGGACCCTCCGCAGACAGCGAGGCTGGCGAGGAATAGCCATGGACCGCATACAATGGAAAAAACTTCTGTGTAGAGTAGAGGCCACACCGGCTTTGGTCTGATTGGTAAGGTAAGGTAAGTATGTGCTTTCAATTCCAGACCACACCAAAGGCTCTCCATTCCATAATGTTTCCTCCTCCATGCTTAACCGACTTCTGAATGTATGGTTCCACAAGTGCGTCACCGGTTTCGGCCAAACAACTCATATTTGCTTTCATTCGTCCACAGAACTATTTCCCAGAAGTCAACAGACATCCCAGCGTACTTTTTGGCAAATTCCAGTCTCTTCAGTTTGTTCCGCTTGCAACCGACATTCTGATCCATCGATTCCACAATTTCCCTTGATGAAAACTTCGGGTTTTGTTTATCCATTCCAATACAGGGTGTCTGCAAATTATCCGAACAGACTTTGTCGGCATGCCTCAGCATAACCAAGCGGATTAAACTAACCATACCTACATGGTTTAACATCTTGAGCCATGGACTTTATACGTAGTCAGTTTGGTACTGTTTGGTAACATAACCAACAATCCATATTGATTTTTTAATCCATTTTTTAATCCAACAAAATAGTGTTAAAAGATAGTTTTAACACTATTTTGTTTTACGGATATATTCGGACACCCTGTAATTCTAACGTCATTGCGACGGTTCGTCACACGATGATGTCCTTGCGACGGTTCGTCACACGATGATGTCCTTGTCGTCCGGATAAATTGTGCACAATTCCTCGTGCTTCGTATGTTTTCCATATGTGTTGCCCCTTGTTTGCGATCGGGGACTACCAAATTTCCCACATCGACCAAAATTAGCTTTCTCGGCATTTTCGATACTTCAAATGACACATACAAATAACAATGGTAAAATATACGTACAGGCTGTCGCGGAGGCTAGAACTTTCAAATGTGCTGCAGTGATACCAGTTTTACAGAGGGAGTCTTATTGACATGGTAAGGCTTGTTCGCGACCAAATCTGGACACCCCTAAATACGAATATCATATCCCTAAATACTTCATCAGCGCGTGAAATTTTTCGAAGACTGATGAAAATCAATGTTTGGTGATACTACAAGCTTTTAGATCGAAGATGGCGTCAAAAGAAGAGCAAGTCCGAAAAGCAATTGTGTGCGGTCGCAATTAATATATCTGGATCTGTCAGTAAGAAAACTTGCAAAAAAAAACTTCCTGCAAGCACTACCCATATCGTTCTTAAATCTTTCGATTCCCCCTTTTTATAACAGCCAGGAAGGCTGGGAGCGGAACAAAATCGGATCTCGGAAACACCAGAAGGATGTGAAGGTGAAGCAAATATTGCAAAAGAGACCAGATTTTTTGGTAAGTACTGTGACTAGAAAAATAAAAATGCCCCAACTTTCGTGCAAAATTCCAAGCCCCGCAACATTCCAAGCCCCGGTGTACAAGCCTTATGTACTTTACATACTCCATTATTCTATACTATGCTAAATTTAACCAAAAATTGCTGCTAAACAGGCATAACAAACAAGTGTTCGAGCAGCATCCAAACATAACCTGCTACTAAACTGTAAGTTAGTTCACAAATCAATGATCATCAATTTATATTTACAGTTTGAAGTCTAATTAACGAAATTTATTATTCTAAATAATATTAATTCATGAATATATAAATATTCCAGCTTGAAGTGATCTGGAAAGTGTGAACAATACTAATATTTGTAACAAAACTTTTATCACTGAGAGAGGACAGCTGACTGATTCCACGCCAAATCGGTCGGTCACCAAACTCAACTATCTTCGATTTTGATGAAACTTGGTACACGTCTTCGGTATGTTGAAAAAAAAAATCCACTGGTGTTAAGATTATTTGGATTCAAGAGTAACTTTTGAGATGGGTGTATGTTTTTTTTCCAACATTTTACTTGAAAAATCGTAGTTCAAAAACCATTACATTCAGAGAAAAACTTTATATGGGGGAGTTGTAGAGAACTAAAAAGGCTTTGTAAAAAAATGTACACTGAAAAAAAAAAATTTTTTCATAAAGAAAAATCGAAAATAAATACTAAAAATCAAATATAAAAAAAAACATATTTTTAATATTTTTCAAATTTGTTTTGTGGAAATTTGAGGAAAAAGACACGTTTTGAAAAAAACTCTAGGATGGACGCCCTTATAATAAAAAAGTTTTCCGAAGAGCGAACTTTGGTGCATATTTCAAATTTTGGTTATTCATTATTATAAATGAAAATTAATTATACAATATGATTTTGGAGACCATTAAAAACAATAATGATGATAATGATAAATCACCTGAACGCAAACCGTTTTCGAGATTTTTCGGATTTTATTTCAATAGAATGAAAAAACCTCAGAAAATTCGCTCTTTTCTTAAGTTAATCGAGATTTCCACCAGAAATGATAAATTTTCCAAGATCTTCATATTATAACGTTCACATTACTCTAATGTCCTCTTTTCTTTTGATATCAGGATGATAAGAAGACTCATTTGAAAAGAACAAGATAAATAGCACTATTGTTTTAATATTGCAATCAATATATTTATAATTGTTTTATGGCTGTATCGGTCCGGCCGCTCAGAGAATGAAGGGAGCGAATTTGCTAAAGCGATGAAAGTAACAGCGAGATAGATGTCGCAGGGGCGACAAGTGTGAAATGGACAGATGATGAAATTATGCGGAGGGTCATATAGAAGAAGCATATTAATCGAACTGCTGACTATTTTGCCAAGCTCCAACGATGTTAGAGGTCGGGTGTAGTGTGTGAAAACTACACTCCGAACAGTTCGGTGATGTAGCGATGAAAGTAACACATATTGTTTAAGGTAGGTAGACAAATAGCAGCTATAACGTATGTCAGGTATATCTTCTCATAAAAAAAACAGCTAATGTACGCTGCCTGTAAACTACCAGAGATGTTTTATACCTGCATTTCCAAAGGTACCACAGCCAATATATATGCTCATACATAGTCGCATTCATCAGTAAAATCTATCTGAGTGAACTGAAAATGGAGTTTAACATGAAGAAGTGTTGTATGCCGTTTCCTACTAAACGGTGCTCAAAAACCTTCGTAAATTAACCGAACAAAATGTCAAAAACTCAAGTTTATGGGCAAAACACATTTGGACACTTTGATGATTTGTGATAATTGTCGTTTGCATTTAAATAGAACGGAACAATCCCATGCTGCAATTTCTGGAGCCTAGTGAGAAACCATCAATTACTAATCATTATGGATCCACAACCATCTACATCACGGCAAGTAGACTTGTATGGTCTCGAGGAAACGCCATCGGCAATATCATTAATGTCAGTGCCATCTGATAGCAGTGTGCAAGATTATTCAAGGCGCCATAATATTGAGCTATTTAACAAGGGCGTAGCTGGAATCAACGTTTCTGCCAATATCGGCTAAAAAGTTCCTGAACGTAAATTATGCTCGCAAAAAGTTCAAAGATGTTTCAAACGGCATTCGGACACACATATTTGGGGATCAAGCGAGGAGGATGACCTGGAACAATTGAAAGTGAAAGCAGCCGAATATGACGAAATAATCGCGCAGCTAAAGGACCGGTATGCTGATCCAGAAACTTCGAGGGACGATCAAGTAATGATATTTTCGGTTTTACCACACAACTCGGACAACCAAAGAGTAATGGCAGAATTTGGAATAACAAACAAGTACATCGTATCACAAGCTAAATCTCTTGCAAAGCACGAAGGTGTTTTAGCTGCCCCTAACGAAAAGTCTGGGACACGGTCTGAACTCCGGAAATAAAAACCAAATTTTTGTAATTTTATTGACAGTGATGAGATTACAACGAGCAACCCTGGTATGAACGACTCACGTTTCAGTGAGGAGTGAAGGTAAGAGGGTTCATATTCAAAAGCGCCTTTAGTTTGTTCAATAAGAGAAGCTTTCATTAAATTTCAAGAGATGCATCAAAATGCTGTTGGGTTTAGTTTTATGAGCACTAAGACCAAAGCATTGCAAATTACTTGGCAGCACAGGTTCTCATAACATTTGTGTTTGACACCATTCATGAGAACATTAATCTGATGCTTCATGGTCTTAGAAAATATTCATTCGAGAATGATTATAAATTGTGTTTTGAAGAAATATTATGTAGCTCATCAACTAGAACTAAAAATGTTACCTCCGTGAATGCGAACTGATGTCCAGGCTTTTCAGATTTTGAGAGTAGTTTAACAGACAAATTAGAAAAACGTGGTTTAGTTGAAATATCTTTGAGCAATGGATTTCAACTGATAGATGTAGTTTAGAGACACTTGTTAAACCAATTGATGAATTTATTGCTTATTTTTGTGAAAAGTTGGAACAATTAGTATCCCAACGATTTTGTCAAATCTCAGCAGTCTAGTTTCTTGAGAGATTATAAAAGTTGTCTTAAAGACGGCGAAGTAATAATAATTTGTGATTTTTCTGAAAATTATTCATTTGTTTTTCAAGATGCTGTTCAAAGTAGTTATTGGAGTAATGAGCAAGCCACTATTCACTCCTTTTGTCATTTATTACACGGAATCTGGAATACTTAAAAATATCAGTTTCATTGTTATCTCAGAAGTGTTGAAACATGATACGATTGCGGTGCAGGTGTTTATTTCAAATCTAATAAGCTTTTGCAAACAAAAATTAAAGTAAAGAAAGCTACGTTTATGTCTGACGGGGCAGCATCCCAATATAAAAATAGGAAGAACTTTGCAAGCCTTTGTAAGTTTAAAAGAAATACAATATTGATGCTGAATGGCATTTTTTCGCAACATCCCACGGTAAGGGACCTTGCGATGCAATTGGTGTACATTAAAACGAATGGCAAGATATGCAAGCCTTGCTGTACAACATGAACACCTTATAAAAAGTGCATTAGAGTTATTCGAATGGGCGAACCAAAAAGTGATGATTGTTTAACAAAAATGTCGTTTTGTTATGTATCACATGGAAGAGTATGAACAGGGGGTAGCAGAATGGAATGAAATTTACTGACAGACTAAAACGATTGCAGGTACACAAAAGTACCACCTATTCGTTCCAATTTCAGAAAACGAAGTTTTTGTAAAACTGTTTTCGAATGACGAAGAAGGCAGGATTCATACATATATATAAAAGCAATCAATAGTTTATATAATGTTTATGTAATATTATCAATGACCGAGACTAATAAATGGTATATATAAATATAAATCCAACCATAATTCATTATTTTTGTCTTATAACTTTAAGTGAAGCTTTTTCAATCGACGAGCTGTTAAGAGTAAGTAAGAGGCACATACATGTGTTTTAAAAAGGCTAAAAACACAAGAGAAACAATCGTTAGCTATTGTTGTTTTAATATCACGAGTAATTTATGAAAAGGGCGTATTTTTTGAGGTTTTGAAATTTTATTGAAAGAAAATCAGAAATATCTGGAAAACGGTTGCAGTTTACGTGGTTTATCATTATAATCATTATTGTTTGTAATGATCTCCAAAACCATATTGTAACATCAAAATTTATTTATAAGAATGAATAACCAAAATTTGAAATATACACCAAAGTTCGCTATTTGAAAAACTTTTTATTATAAGAGCGTCCATCCTAGAGTTTTTTTTAAAACGTGTCTTTTTTCCTCAAATTTTCATACAACAAATTAAAAAATATTAAAAATATGTTTTTTAGATATTTTATTTTTAGTAATTATTTTTGATTTTTTCTTGATGAAAAAAAATTTTTTTTCTGTGTATATTTTTTTAAGAAAGGCTTTTAGTTCCTACAATTCCTTTATATAAAGTTTTTCTCAAATGTAATGGTTTTTGAACTACGATTTTTCAAGTAAAATGTTGGAAAACACATACGCCCATCTCAAAAGTTACTCTTGAACCCAAATTATCTTAACACCAGTGGAATTTTTTTTCCAACGTACCGAACTCATGTGCCAAGTTTCATCCAAATCAATGATGATCGGGTATGATTTTTTGGGATTTCCGGCACATTCTGGATGGAATCCCTCAGCTTCTCAAATAATCTGTCATAAATCCGCGAACCGATCACTAAACGACTTTCAAAGATTATGATTTTTACACGAGACGAAATCATGCGTTTGTA
>JASCZW010014819.1:0-22014 GCA_034211315.2 Aedes japonicus
AGGAAACAAGGCAAAGTCTTAAATAGAATGGAAATTGTTTTATTCTTTACCTACTCAAAATAAACATAATAGATGGCAACCATTCACATTCACACGTAACATAACTAGCGAGGAAGTGTCATTGTTGGTTCTCGGGTCTTGCGCCGCAACATTTGCAGGAAGTTTAGTTGGTGTGCTTTTTGTTTCTAGTTTAAGACGGTAATCAATTAGTACTGGCAAAAAACGAAAAAATCAACGAAAAATAAGGTAGGCGACCAAAAAGGCAGCTCAAAAACAGCTCTGAGTTCCTCCTACACCTGATCAGATAAATTTCTAAGAACTTGATTCTAACCTCAAATTACTTTTCACTTTACCGTATTCGTATCTTTTAGTTCCACTAATTTTAATAATTATAAATGTAGTTATAACAATGTAGTGGGATTGAAAGAAAGGGAAAGGAATTAAATGAAAAGTAATTTTTATCATTCCGCTTAAATGCTCATTATCCTATGAATTTAAAATCTAACCTAACTTTCTATCAATCACAGGGAAGAAACACAAGATCTAGGCCAACACAGGAGAAGGACGATGCGGATGTGGAGAATTTTAACAAAGCTGCAACCTCGACGTTAGATTCACGTATCAAAAAATTCCATCGTCAGATCGATCCAGCTTAAGAAAAATGCCCAGGAAAAGCGTGACACAGAAGAAACTTCGCTAACAAAACGGTGCGCGATTCGTGTACCACTGATCGATATGCATGCTGGACGACAACCAACATCAACTGGATTGAGCCTCCTGCGAGACTGGGTATCGGACATGTAGAGTGACAAAGAAGAATTGGGCGTGGAACGTAAATGTAACGATCTACCTAAATACGTCGATAAAACGGATAGCAACGAAATGCATTCTCGATCAGATTCGATTGATTCGATAGCCGATCATGATCCGGTACGGCACTTTGACTGATGATGAAAAACTCTCCTGCTGTCGTAAAACCTGCTACCCGCGCCACTAAGCCAAGTGCAGTAGGCCCTTTACAGAATATGCGAATACCGGGAACTGAGTTTGAGGTTAACAGTGTACGTTCGATGGATCAACTTACGGCAACACCAACTTATCCGTATGAGGCTTCTTCCAATGGTAATGGTAGATTTATTTATTCTTGTTTTTCTCATATATCAACTATACTGTACTCCTTCAATTTCTTGTAGTTTGGTTTGTGGGCAACAGTCCAAAAATTGATGAGCTCATTCATCAGAAGAACAAGTTGTTGGCACAAAACAAAAAGCTTAAGCGTTTGAACGATGAAAACAACACTCGATGTCTAAACTTAACGGATGCCTTAAACGCGAAAGTTCTTGGATCTCCACGGGTAGACATATTTTCTGAGCAAGAAGGATTTGCTGACAAAGATAAACTGAAAAAGTTCTCGGAAAAGGGGGTGAACGGTCCCAAGGAAATGAGCCTTCAGGTAAGGTAAGGCGCTAATGGCTCGCGTTATTTCCTATTGCGGCAATAAGTAACTCGTGTACCGAACGCTTACTTTAGATTTTGATTTCGAATTTCAAAGAAACTCACACATTTAGATTTTTTTTACAGAAATCTCGTAAAGTTTTACCCGATTCTTCAACAGCTGAACGTTCGGTAATCCGATTTTACGGATTTCGGTGAAATTTTACAGATATCTGTAAAAATTACCGGATTTTCGGTAAAATTTTACCGAAATCCGTAAAATCAGATTACCGAACGTTCAGCTGTTGAGAATTCGGTAAAACTTTACAGATTTCTGTAAAATAATCTGAGTGTGTAGTTTGTTATATTTTTGATGTATTATAACATACTGACATAAATTCTGATATTTTCACATAAATTCTGATATTTTAACAACATCCTGCATCAAGTTTACATCAAAGTTTGGTAAAGAAAATGAGTATAACATAATAACTCGAGATAATATAATGTTGTTATATCTTTCTAGTCGGGATGCGTGTGGGCATGTTTTTGAGTTCTTTTTTCGTTTTATTTATCAATTCCTCCTCAGTTATCGCGACAAAATTGTTGGAGTCTACCACATCGATATTCAGCGGCTCCATCTTCTCTAATAGTACGTTCACACTACAGCTTATATTACGTGATATAGGGTATCTTGATATCAAATGACATGTATATTATTTCCAGTGAAAACTAGATGTATAGTTGCTGATATCAAGATACTCTATATCACGTAATATAAGCAGTAGTTGCGAACGTACTATAACGATCGCTTCGAGTAGTGGGCCGACGCCAGATCCGGCCAGAACACCGCTTCTTCGCCCTTATGGTATTTGCTAATGAACAACGCAACTTCCGGCAGGCATTTCGTACTATAAATTTCCGCGTTCACGGCCAGTCCGGAGCGAAAGAAGAGCGGCTTTGGTGGGTGAAATGAACTTCACCTCGGAGCTCACTTCCTTCGCGGGGAAGTAACATACGAAGTGTCCTGCCAGTCGTTGCCATCCAGGGTGAGATAGGTCTCGTCGTCCATCACCACCGCCACTGTTTGGCCGATTGAACCGACTTCCTGGCCAAGCGCACGCAGTGGTGTAGCCACTTTTCTCTCGGTTTTCCTCTTAAGCATCCTTTGGAGCTTCTTGTCGCTCAGTGTCGTCGGCCGTCCGGAACCGGGCTTTCTTTCGATGCTCTGATTGTTGTCTAATAGTACCAAGAACGGGCGTATCCGGCGTCCACAAAGTGTCCGTTTTAGACCCGGTGGGGTGCCGTTCTTTGAACGCGAACGGAGTTGTTTCACTGTTTTTGCCATCACGGTTAGAGTTCGACTGATAGAGCTGTCAAATTTTGTCTGCTGACCCATGGGTTACTATGATTGATGTTGCATGGATAGTTTCGTCAGTGCGGGTGAAGGTAAACCCATGAAAAATCGGCAGTTTTTGTCCATTTTTTCAATGCAAACGTTACGTGGTAGGCAAAGGGAAGGATACCCAAAAGGCAAAAGAGTGTCGGCTTGATCGTGCTCATATACCGCCAAAGGCACAGAGCAGTTCTAGCGATGCGATTTTTTTGTTTTACACTTCCTAAAGGCTACAATTGACTGAAATCAGTTTCCAATTAGAGGTGTTTTAAAGACACAACTTCTAATGTTACACGGGGACTTCATCAAAACATGCTCCATCAAAACCTGGTTTTTCTCTGAGGTTGTTAAAATATATGGGCACGATTAAGCCAGCACTCTTTTGCCTGTCAAGGAGGTCTCCTTCCCCTTGCCTACCACTACTATGGTCGCAAGGCAAGAGATTGTCTGCTTGATCGCTCTATTTCAACTACTTCTATTCAATTTCACAATTCGCCTTGCTCTTACTTATCAATACTTTCTCTTCACATCTTTGGTTCTAGCATTTTTTGCAGTCCACTGCTAGGGTTGCATGTTGATAAGAAGGATTTTTCCAATTTCAAACATTATAATTGATTGAAAAAGTAGTTGATTTTTTAATTCTTGATTCTTGTAGTTTCCTAAACCTCCGGGAAGCTCATTGAAATTCAGAATAGTTGCCTGAACTTCTGGAAGTTCTCTGAAGTCATGTGATGCTCCCTGATTTTATGGGAAATTCTCTGAATTTCTGGATAATACCCTGAATATCAGGGAAGTTGCCTAAACTTTTAGGAAGAAACCCCTAGCTTCTGGGAAGTTCCCCGATTTTCTGGGATGTTCCCCAAACATCAGGGAGAATCGGAAAACTTCTGGAAATTTTCCTGAGTTTCTGAGAAGTATCCTGAACTTCTGATAAATTCCCTGAATTTATGGGAAGTTCACTGTTTTTTTTCCGAACTTTTGAAAAGCATTTTTGTTTATCAGTTTCTTCACCTCTTCCAGTGTTGGGTTCGCAAATACTGCGGGCTGTACGTCTTCAGGATAGCTTTTCGAAAATTCCTCAGGGTCAGCAGGCTGGTTGACTCCCCAATCCCACGATTTCGTCGAACTAGCTGATGAATCGTACGCCAACATCCGTAAGGCTGCAGTGCATTTTTGTAACGGGCGCGGGCTGACTTTTCCAGGTGCATCGCAACTTAGCTGGAAAAAGTCATTAGATGACTCCAGTGTCATGAAAAATTAAGATGTTTGAGCCGTCGAAAAGTATGATCCGAGGAAAATTTGTATCTGTCACAGCCTCACTATTCGTGACAAAGCATGCCCTCTTCCGGCACAGATTCCGGATAAAAAAAGGCAGTACTCACCAGAAACTGAAAATTGGAACGCTAATAAGCATTTTGATTACACAGACTTTAAATTTGGTTATATAATTTTTTCACAATGTGAATTAGGGTCAATATAACCCGAAACACCTTATTGGTCACAAAATGAAAACACCGAAGGAAGGTTAAAGAAATCCGAAAAAAAACGTTTAACGTAATTAGCGCATCGCTACGTTGAGTTCTGTTGTTGGATTTCTCAACGATTCAACTGAAACACAGTTTTTTTCGTGTTTTGACTATTTATTAATATACTTTATTTACTGTACTTCGGATATATCTAATATCATATGAATTATTTATGTTAATCATATAGCTTTGACCACAACCATCATTTTACATATCAGTTTGATAAGTTTGTTCTGTTATTAATTTAAATTTATATAAAATGAATATAAAATTCACCTCTCTATTCCTATGTACGGGTTTTGCAGTTATACTTTTTTTTATCTTCTTCTTTCGGTTGAACTGTATATTTATATATGTGGTTATAAAAATGCATATTCCTTTATCTATCAGAGATTCGTAAAATAAATATTCTGACATAATTTTCTTTTGGTTTTTTTTTTCTAGTCACAACACTGTCTGCATGCGCATAATTTTATCCACATATGTGCTTCATTTGAATTTCAGTTTGTCCATCAACGTATTGGGATTATTTATAAATAGGGTTTATTTACTGGTTTTATATCTCTCTTTCGTAACAACGGCGATGAAGGAATTTTCCTTCCGAATTAGTTCCTCATATTGCTAGTCGTGTTGGCAATAAGCCGGAAACATTCGTTCCATTACCGATGATAGCGAAGGGTTGATATAAAAGCTTTTGTTCACTCGTTAGTTCCTGGGTATTATTTTAAATTGTGACTTCCGAGTAGCTGACTGGTCTGGAAGCCACTGGTCACGTCCCAATACAAGCAGCGTTTTCAAGGACTTACTTTATGCGCAATACACTTATATGGAATATAGTATTATATTTATACAGGTTATAAAATCAACATTTGGATTTCTATAGACTTTACTCACTATCAAATTTCACTCAATGTTTCCGTTTTCGTTAAGCGCCATCGTATTTGGTTTTCGGTATATAAAAGTTCTTCTTCAAATTTATGTTTTGTTCATTTCTACTAATAGAATCACCACGGTAGAATCTCATTCTACTTAATTGGTAACTACGAACAGGTTAGTTTTGCGCAACTTGACTCGATAATTATGTTTTATTTTCTTTGAAACACAGTAAATAAATTTCACTTTTTAGCTTGTTTATCTAAACCGTGGACAGTGCAATTTTTTTTCATTAATTAGATTAGAAAAGGTCGGAAAAAGTTTGATATGGGACATTTGTTTCGGTTGCCTTAGTAACTTCGATAATATGCTGCTGACAAGTACGACCTTTGACAAGTTGGCCATGAGTTTTGAGAGACCGTTCTGTGACAAGAGATGGTTTGAATGGACGATTAAAACTTCCGTAAAATATTACTATCTATATAGATAAATGCTGGATCCGCTTGCTATGACATTTTGAAAATGACTGACAGATTTTTTCTTTCTTGCCTTGTTCTTATTGTTACTTTTTGTTTTATTAGACAAACAGTGTCAGTTTTGGCTAATGACGTTTAGAGTGTAATACTGAACGAATGATTCCAGATTTTTTCCAGGATAGATTTTGGCATCTTATCTACGTGTTTTTTTTTCATTGATTTCGGCGGATAGTATGTGAAGTATACATTGGATGTTCTTTTTCCTCAAATCAAAAGAGAAATATTGCTTGATTTTCATTATAAACTGAAACACAATTGAACAGCGTGAATGTAAACACATTTGTCGTGACATTCGCTTCCATCGATATCGTTGCTAAGAATGACGAGGAAATAATTGATAAAGTTGAATATTCATGGGTACTTGATATACATTCGTAGGAAAAATACACCAAAAAATCTAACATTGCTGATGCTACTTGACATTTGTCTGAGCAGAACGACATCTGGCCATTTTATACCATTTACTTTCTTAAGTTATTTGTTTGGGTTTCTTCTTCTTCTTCGGATAGATACGTGTTTGGTAAATGTAGTTTTTTTAAAAGTGTTACTAGCTTTGTAATAATTTTCTTGCACAATAATCTCTGGTAGCTGAACCAACGCTTTTTCACAGTGATAAATGATCAAACCAATGTGGGTGTTTAGTATTCGCAGTGAATGGGACAGATGGCAATTATAGTCACCGGATAGTGCAGATAAGCAGCGCTAGAAATAGCAGAATAGTACTGGTCAAAGGACGCCACTCGCTGCTGCCCCCATGCTGCATGGCAGCTGGATTTTCACCTGTAATGGACAACAATATAAAAAAAAAGAATGTCATCATGCATGCAAACGGACAGGCAACAAAAAAAAGAAATCCCAGAATAATTCATGCATGAATTGGGCAAAAACGTGTTAACATCACAGTTACCGTTGAGAACGTGAACTGCTACGGTTGCCTGAGCGATGTCAGCCAGAGCGCACGTGTAGTTTCCGGTGTCGTACCGGTTGGCATTTGCAATGTACAATCGGCTCATGGCGCCACCTGTCAGCAGGTCAGTTTTCACGCTGTAGGAAAAAGAAGAAGAAAACATCGAATTATGAAATGCTACACAAACGCTTAGCCTACTATGTTTATACTGAAACCTCACGCTAGTTGAGCTAATTACCTTCTTCAAATCTTGCTCAAGGCAGTCGAAATGGATGAGACAATGGATGACTGAGATTCTGCAGAACACCGCCTGCTACATGCTGCTCACTTTCGTGCCATTGAACCGACAGCAGTGGTGTCGCAAATGAAAATTACTTCCTCCGAGCCCTGCTGGCTGCGGTGTCAATGCCAAATTCAATCATGTTGAAAATAAAGCTCACAAGCGAGAAAATCAGCTTCCGAGAAGCATTATAGTGGGTCACACTGGCGTGGTGTCAAACAAAAGTGATTTAAAGCTTTCATCCCTCGCGCCGTTCGCGTAATTGTACCTGTGCAACACGGTTTTCTGGGAAAACGATACTTCAAGTGTATCGCATTCAATTGACTTCATTTTTTTTTCTTCGGTTGAAATAAAACGGTTCAAAACGGTTTTTGGGGGGATACTTTTTTTTTCGATGGAAAGAATGTTGAAGGTAGCAAGTACATCCAAAATCGCTGGTGGTAAATTGGAGGGCTTTTGGGTGTGATCAATTTCTTACTCATTTAAATTTTGATGACGACAGTTCTGCTGCAAATAATAAGAAATTTGACAAGACCAGCGTGAAGAATTGTGAAACTTCTCAATTTATTGAATGTGGGTGAATGCACCAATCAATAGGAAACTAGCGATTCAAAATTGGCTCACTGCTGGCAACCCCATTGGACACAAGTACACCTTGCACCTTGTAATACATTATTGCGCTTTTTGGTACAAGAATCTCTCTTTTTGTTGTCGATGTTTATTAGGAATATGTGATATCTACTAGTGCTCTCTCGTGAGATTCCTAATAGGAAATGAGAAATTGAAAGGTACGCTCAGTTTCAGTTTTAATGGCGAAATAATGAAAGGAAATTTTGAAATCTTGAAATTTGTGTTTGGACTCACTTGCAGTAAATTACAACCTACATGAACTGATGAGTTTTTTCGATTCAATTAATTTTTCAGCATGTTTTACTTAAGTGGGGATATACAGTAAGAACAAGAAAAAAACTCATTTTTGATAAAAAATTTCAAGGGAAAGTTTTTTCTCAAATCAATCGAAACTTTTATACAATTATAAGTGTATCCATGTAGTATACAAAAATATTTTTTTTTCAATTTTTTTTCAACAAAATGGCGGCCGTTAGAGTGCGTTGAAAAAGTCGTTGTATTTTACTTTTGCCTGCTCTCCTGGCCGCAGTTTTGATCTGAATCCTGCTTACCCAAAAAATAACATTAATAACACTTACAGTTAGTAGATGAATTGAAAAAAAAAGGTAAAAAAAAAATAATTCCACTTTTAGCGTAACTTTTTCGAAAAAATCCACAGTTTTTCCGCAGTTTTTCCACATTTTATCACATTTTTCCATATTTAGTAATAAAATATTACAATAGTTTTTAATTCATATAGAAGGTAATACTATAATAAAGAAATCCTGTAAGTTTCAGCTTAATCGAATAATTATTTTTCGAGTTATCACCGGCATAAACTCCGAAAATGCTGTTTTGAGAAAAACGCGTTGAAAGTTTTAAAAAACGAAACACTTGGAGATCGAAATTCGAAAAAAAGGTTTCAGGAGCGTATTTTACAGGAATCTTACTAACTTTTCATGCAGAAAGAAAAATATTGAAATTTTTGGTCATCCTAACTGTTATCCCCCCTTAAGGCTGGTTTACAGTTCGGAAAAAGCGTCACGGGACTTGGGCACCTGTGTGTTTTAAATGGAGCTCGGGATTTGAAATCCCGTGGCGGGAATTAAGTCTACACAAAAATTACAGTTTTCCTGAAGTGTAAACCCGTTCGCGGGATATACTCCGGGAAATAAAATTCATCTCTACACACTTTTTCTTTGGCGGGAACAAATCATTCCGATTTGTTTCCGGGCGGATTTTGAAAGTTTGAACCTGAACAGGGAAAAAATGTTAAAATGTCAGAAAGAGAGCCGAGTTCGGAAAGATTTTTTTTCGATTTTAATTTGCTCGAAGACTTTGATGGGTTTGCCAGTCAGGGTAAAATTGGTGAACAGCTAACCCAGGATGAAATACTGGACTAAGAAAATATAGAGTTCCTTCAAAAGAAACACGTAGCAAAAACGACAAAACGGAACAAGGAGATTGACATTAAAGTTACTTTTTGCCAAGAAATTTTAAAACATCCTTGCTTGCTATTTGGTACAACAAAACAGCTAAAGATGCTATTTGCTATTTGCTATATTTCAGTTGTACTTTTTTAACGTCCCTGAATAAATCCATCAGTGTCCAGTAGTGCCGGAAGTACTGGGATGCTTTGAAGGAATCGACTAGGTAAACCCATCACTTAAATAAAATATATCATTTATTTTGATAAAGCAAAACTCCAAAAGATTTGTGAGATGCGTTCTTCAAAACTTTCCATTTTTCAATGTTTTATGCAAGAAAAAACTTACACAAACGTAAACAATACGAAAATCTGAGACGCAAACTTTGCTTGTCACTTAGTGTGGAGAAATGTGGAGAAACGTCATCTGGGAAATTTCCCGTGCAAATCCCGAGCGAAATCCCGTTTCCAAATCCCATCATGCTTTTCCCGAACTGTAAACCAGAAAAACTGAAAACTTTTGCAATCGGATCCAATATTTTTCGATGGTTAGGCAAAATGTAAATAATTAATGACGGTAAGCTCCAACACAGGTTAACTTTTGATGATCTGCACAATAAAGATTGTACTCGAAAAAAATGGAATAGTTTCTTTTGTGTGTTACTTTTTATTGCATAAAGGCTAGCATGCAGCTGAAAAGTAGTGAACATTAATATAGGACAAGTAATGGTCAAGAAATGCTTTTACTGTTGGAATTACATACCTTGTATGCAGCTGAAAAGGAGGGCAAACTACGGACAGTTTCACAACTTTAGTAACGCCTGCCCGTGTAATCTAAATGAGGCTGTCACTTTTACTTGCGGAATAATACTCCGTTTGACTATTCCGCAAGGAAAAATGACATTTCATCCATACTAGAGCAGTTGTCAAATTTACTTCGGTAGAAATGGCAAAAATTAGTTCAGATCCTTACTCGCCAACTGCATACTAGGCTTAAAGCTAATATCACACTGTTTGACAATACGAGAAATATTTGTCTCGTTAAGTTTTGTCAAATAATGCTGTTTGCAAAGTTGTTTGTCCACACTATCATACTTTTATTGTTTCTGGCAAAACTTCGACTCAAACTGTATGGCCAAATAGGGAAATCAATTGTTTGACCAACGTTCCTCAAATTTATTTGATGACTCACTTTGTTTGCAAATGATGTTTGTTTGGTTCGCTGGTTTAGGTTGACAGTTTTGTGATCAAGTTGGATTTTTTTTGTATTTAGCAGTAGGCATAGTTCTCATGTTTGGTTGATATTTGTGTTTTATTTGTATGAGAGCCCCCCATTTTTAGAGGGAGGAGGGGCTTTAAACCACCATAAAAACATTTAATGCCAAAAACTCGTCCATTCCAAATTTGGTTCTATTTGCTTGATTAGTTCCTGAGTAATGCAGAAATTTGTGGTTCATTTGTATTGAAGCCCCTCCTACTCCCTTCCAGAAGGCGAAGAAGTCCAAACCACCTTAGAAACATTTATCTTCTTTAGAAACCTCTACATGTGAAATTTGGTTACATTTGCTTTATTAGTTCTCGAGTTATGCAGAAGTGTGTGTTCCGTTTGTTTGAAAGCCCCCCCCCCTTCCCTCCTGATATGGCGGCGGAAGAGTCTTAGATCACCATAAAAAACATTTCTCTCCTTCAAAAACTTCCACATGCCAAATTTGGTTCTATTTCCCTGATTAGTTCTCGAGTTATGCAAGGATTTTAGTTTCATTTGTATGGGATCCCCCCTTTTCAGAAAAATGAGGGATCAACATAGAACCATATTTTGCCTTCAAAAACCACCGCATACTAAATTTGGTTTCATTTGCTTGATTAGTTCTCGAGTCATGCAGAATATTGTATTTCATTTGTATCGGAGCCCCCCCCCCTTTAGAATGGGGAGGGGTCTTAAACCAACATAGAAACATTTTTTGTCTTCAAAAACCACCACTTGCTAAATTTCGTTCCTTTTGCTTGATTAGTTCCGGAGTTATGCAGAATATGGTGTTTTATTTGTATGGGAGCCCAACCTTCCAGAGAGGGGAGGGGTCTCAAACAACCATAAATACATTTATTGCTTTTAAAAACTCTCACATGCTAAATTTGATTTCCTTTGCTGGATTAGTTCTCGAGTTAGCAAGAAATATGTGTTTCATTTGTATGGGAGCCCCCTTTTTAGAGAAGGGAGGGGTATCCTACTACCTTAAGAACCTTTCCTCGCCTCAAAAATCCCTGCATACAAAATTTCACGCCGATCGGTTCAGTAGCTTTCGAGTCTATTAGGTTCAGACAGACAGACAGACAGACACAGACAGAAATCCATTTTTATATATATATAGATATCGTTCAAAAAAAAAAAAAATATATAAAAACGAGTTTTCATAATAAATGATGCAGTATTTATAGGAGGTGTTTTTCTATTTTTCCCTAAACGTATATTAATTAACCTTTCGTTTGCGTTTTCAATTCGTAAAATCAGCCCAGTGGTTCATAAGCTGACTTTTTGAAAAAAAAAAAAAGCATATTTGGAAAAAAGTCAATTTTTTGGACCACCCTAACGCAGAAATGGGGTATATGGGTCAAATATTTTTTGATAAGGGCCTGTTCATAAACCAAGTAGACTCATTTTTGAAAATATCCCCCCCCCCCCCCCTTCACCCTCATAGGCTTTTCGCCATAATTTTTTTGAAATTTTTTATGGAGCGTAGATTTTGGTCAAAACCACCCCCCTTCCCACAGAAAAGTCTACGTGGTTTATGAATAGCCCCTAAAGAACAAAACTACCAATTATTATGCAATTCTGACTGCTGTATATATATATATACATATATATATATATATATATATATATATATATATATATATATATATATATATATATATATATATATATATATATATTTAAAAAAAATAGCATGATATTGTGTATGACCAACCAAACACTGTTGCTGAAATAAACTACTTGGAAAGGTTAAACTACTGCTCGTGCTTCCTAAGCGGGCTCTCTGCGTCCTATCTCTTGACCATGATCAAAACATTCACTCTTTTCGAAAATTTTGCAACTACTTTCACTTATTATACCACGTGTAAAACAGGTATTTTGATTGTTCATTCCCTAAAACAAATGAATAAACACCAACAAAAGTTGTCACGAGACTTAAAAAAGTAGGTACTTTTAGTCGATTACTTTGATTGAAAGTAAGAAATTTAAAGTGAATTGTGGTATAATCCGCCAGTATCACATCTGATGTTAGTGCCTTCATATAAACGTTTTACGACGTGGCAGTGAAATAATGAACAGCATATGTGATACCTTCACTACTGGTTAAATACATGGTTTCACAAGCATGTTTATAGCCCACTCACTGTCGACAAGGTGAAAAATTTGACCCACCACAGGGAGTATTCAAACTCAGCAGAAACTTAAACCTTTATCGCTTTAAGTCAGTCCAAATTGAAGGCAGCGATTGCATTTCTCAAGTATCATAAATTTATGCATGATTCTTGTAAACGACACCCGATCATCACCGGAGCGGAGGCCGCCTCTAAAGTATCTAATTATAAACTTTCTTCGGTTCCACTGGTGGGACCGAAGCAAGCAGCTGATTGGCGTGATGATGATGGCGATGATAATAGTGGTGATTCCAGGACACTGGATACGTGTCACATTAGAAGAGTTGGTTGAATAATCAATGCCTAAAATTGATTTAATGAAGTTTTATAAATTAATTACCTGATTCCACCCCGGCTGGTGTCATAATTCAGCATCCTCATGCCATGCTTCCACGTCACGTAGCTCGTAGGCTGAGGGACCTTGCTGATGATACACTTGAGCTCGATAGTGCTGCCTGCCTTGTAAAATTTATCTACCGTAGCAAGTCCTCGTTCGTCGACGATTTCTACTTTGGGCACTGTTGCAGTTTCGTAGTTGGAAAATGAAGAGAAAAGGATGCCATGAGAAAATCTTTATTCAACTCGCTCAACTCACAGTAGGTTGAGCTAATGGTGGGATTGATTAAATGACGAGAAAGGGTTTGTTGATTACTGTCAGGGTTGGGATGTATGCACACTTACCGACTACGATCAGATATACAAGAAACACTAAAGGCGGATGAGATGATATTTGGCACTCGTACAGGCCCTCATCTCGTTCATTTGCATACTGGATCAGGAGCTGCCAATCATTTGGTGTTTGATACTGCAGCGAATAGCGAGAATCACTGCTGTACGTGTGACGGCCTACTGTGATTAAATGAATGTCATCGCCTTTCCGGCGCACCCAGGTTACCTGTGAAATAGTTCGGAACAAAAGGGCGGTGAATGTTTGGCAGTACAAATTAGGTTTTCTTCAAAGGAATTATGTTCATATACATACAGTTCGTTCCCTCAAATCGTTTACGCGACAGTGCAGATACACGTCATTGCCGAGCTGTGTGGTTACATTTGCCGTCATGTTCGTGTCGTCGAAAAACGGATACGGGTCATGGGTGGTGCTTTCCTCCGATTCCTCCTCGATGTCGTCATCTGGCAGGTCGGTGTACGGGGAGGAGATGTCTTGCCAGAAGTGTCGCGGTATTGTTTTGAAAGTGTTATCATTTAGCCCGATTTTACCGACTAACAACGAGCCAGAAAGGATTGCGGTGCCAAACGTGTGAAATGGAGCAGAAAAACACAAAGGACCATTTTCAGTTGGAGGTTATTTGCATTTTTCTCATTTGGTTGGGTTTTTTGTTTTTTTTTGTTTCGTTGGACAGGGAGAAATTGCAATTTGTCCTACCTTGTATTGATCCGGTGAGGTGGTGCAGTGAAACGAGGGTTAATATAATCCGAAACGTTGGATGCCTCATAGCAGCATTTTATAGTGGCCGTGCTGTTTTTATTATCAATCTTTTATTGTTCCGAGCAGTTGTTGGCGGTTGTTACTGTTGCTGCTGTTTTCGGTTTTGGGCAATGATTAATACCCATTTTTTATTGTGCATCGTAATGAATTACAATCTGCAATAAAATGGCACTACTTGAGTAAATGGTTCGCATTCTTCTTGTCATTCGTGGGTTGTTTGCGGTTTATCCAATCAGAATGTCATGACTGTGTATGTGTGGGTGATTGCAGGAGAAAATCATTGCTTGCTGCGGTTGAAATATTTGACCGGTAGGAGTTGACGTTTACGATTTATTCAAAAATAGATAAATCTTCACTTTTTCTAATAGAATTTATATGATTCGGAGGATTAATCGACAAATTATCGCCACTTGAAATTTGTGGGGCTGTGAGGCTTCCTTTCTGTTTTTCATCAACTAGGGTGTATGTTTTCATATTAACCCATCATTTCATCCTTTATGAACACAAAGTGTGGGTTGGTTTATTATGCTTGGAATTGTTATTCGCGTACGCACACATTCACTGAGAAAAAAGATTGGTAAACACAAACATATTCTTGTTTCATTTAACCGGAGTTTCACGTTGAATTGGGCACAAACATCATATTAGTTTGATTTGACTACCTACGGTGGTTAAAACAATGTAAATTTTTGAGTAATTGTTTCGGGAGTTAAGTTTAACTAACATCCGGTTGAATTAACCATTATGTTGGTTGTTTCATTATGACAGCTACGGAAATAAACAGATTTGTTGGTTGATTCTACCAACGCAATAGTTTGTTTCAAACAAATTTGAGTGTGATTCAAACTGCATTACTGTTTGAAACAAACAAATGAAAACGGTTGGAACAACACACATTTCCGTTTACATTCACCTACATTGCTACTTAATTTCAAGACTGTTTATTTGAATTAAATTCTAATTAGAAACACTAGAAAAGTGCACATTTATAATAGACTTATAATAGACTTCTCTCCGTCTAAGAGAAATCTACAAATGTTAATGCGAGCATTTCAGGTTTTTTTAAATTTTCAGGTTTTTTTAAATTTAAATATTAAATGTTTGCCTATTGTTGACTGACAGCGTCAGAACATGCAGCGGGACCGGATGGTGGATTACGAAATAACCCAACAAAAATTCTGTTTCAAACTAAATTTTTAGTTGTTTTTTTTTCTCCTAACAAACTATTATTTTGATTTTACCGCCGGTCTGATTGAATTAATCTAAAAAAATATTTGTTTCCCTAGGTAAGTGCAACCTGCGTTTTGGTAATAATAAATCCCTCTCAAGGTGTAAACAACAAAAATATTAGCTTAGAACAACCATAATTTGTGTTGTATTGTGGTTATATATTTAGGTAGAAACAACAAACGTACCGGTTTGTTTCAAAACGAAATCGTTGGTTTGAAACAACAAAACGTACTTTTCCAACAACCAGTTTTTTTGTTTGGATGTCAACCAACAAGTTTGTTGTTTCAAACGGGCCTGTTTTTCTCCGTGTTATTATGAGAACAAACTAGTCTATTCGCAATCCATTCTCTTGATTCAGCGTAGGATGAATACAGGCACAATGAGCTTAGTATGGGAACAATTACCCTATTTTCTACTGGTGATTAACATTTTTTTCGAGCTGAAACCCACTTTCTGTTATTTTATGAGCTTGTTACCCGCTCATATTGAATACAGGTTCGTTTATAATTTTTAAATATATTTTACATTTTAATGTTGGACTAGGTTTTTTTTTTTTCTAAACCGAGGATCATTTCAAAGTTTTGAAAAACTAGGGCGTTACGTTGAAGTGATTTGTTCATTTCATTTGGTTATTATAAATTTCAAAACGACTCCTATGAAACCTTACCTAGTCAAAATGATGTTCTTGCAAATTATGCGACACAAAGTAATGCGAGGCAATACTTTTCTCACTAATTATAATTCCCCAACTAAATTTAATACTTGAAAACATATGTAGCCACCGCCTGAGTACCCATCCTTAATAACGTTTGCATTAAAATAAAAATGAACAAAAATTGCCGATTTTTCATTGGTAACTTCACCCTTACTGACGAAACTACCCATGCAGCATCAATCACACACTGTGGTGCAAAATTGATCGGTCACATTTTATAGCTTCGTGAATTCGCTCGTTAAACTTAAATTATTATTTTTCACCTGCAATTTTATTGCTTTTCAATATTCGTTTTTCTTTGATACATTCATTTTCACTATTCTAAATTATCTGCAATGTTTGGTTTTGTTGTGAAAAAACTTTTTTGAACAATATCTTGAAAAACAGTGTGCATAAAGCTTGTAGTACACTGTTTGTCCAATAGCCAAATATTTGGCATAGGCAGCTAGACAGCTGACAGATATCATAGATGTTTGTCAGATGCCTATCTGCCTATGACAAATATTTGGCTATTGGACAAACAGTGTACTACAAGCTTAAGTCACCGGACAACCATAGAAGTTGTAACAAAAACAAACGATAATAATTATCAAACTAGTTTGAGTGTAATGCAAAGACGATTTTTGATTTCACTAATACTACTTCAAAACGCTTGTTACCGCTAGCAACGGAACGAACGAGCGAGCGTAGGTGGCCGTTGCGAAAGAAAACAAGTGAAAATTTTCATTACATGTACAACATTGAAGACAAACGGTTTTGTTAAGGTGTCCAGTCGCTTGCGTGCGTATTCTCCTTTCCTGTGCGATGGAATCATTCGGATGCGAGGTCGGATCCAAGATGAAGGAAGAAGTTTCGAAATGAACAACCCTGTTATACTACCAAACAACCACAATTTCACACCACATCACAAATGGACATCAAGGTCTGGAAACAGTAATCAATAACTTGCAGCAAGATGAGATCACAGGTCAATAAACTGGCAAAATCTTGCGTGCGATGTCGTGAATTGAGGGCAAATCCGACTACAGCGCAAATGGGTAACCTGCCGCCAGAAAGGACTACACCGTTCGTTTTTCCTTTCCAGTACATCGGAATAGATTATTTTGGACCATTAACAGTGAAAGTAGGACGTCGTCTGGAAAACGCTGGGTTGTACTTTTACGTGTATGACTAGTCGAGCCATTCACTTGGAGGTAGTGCCGTCCTTGGATACGAACAGTTGCATCATGACAATAAGGTGTTTTATGGCATTCCATGGTATACCAAAGAAGATAATTACAGATAATGGTACAAATTTTACAACAAGGAGCTGAAGAAGCTGGTGCAGAGTTTCGATCAACCATCAATTGAAGAGACACTAAGCGTCAGAGGTATTGAATGGCAGTTTATACCCCCAGGAGCCCCACATTTCGGAGGATGCTGGGAACGACTAGTGAGGACCGTCAAAACCGCCCTGAATGTAATGTTGAAGGAGAGACACCCGACTGAGTTGGTACTTCGGACGGCGCTTTGTGAAGTGATGAGCATCGTGAACAACCGACCATTGACCCATATATCGGCAGACCTCCAGGATCCTGAAGCGCTAACCCCAAACCTGCTACTCCTTGGTCGTAACAATTTCATGCAATATGATCACAATTTTGACGAAAGCGATAGATTTTGGCGAAAATGGGTTACCGCATACCGTCCCGAGTTGTTGAGACGACAGAGATGGGAAGATAACCGGAACTATTATGAGTATAAATAGCCGGAGTCTTAGTTATGATTGTGGACGAAACTTTGAATCGTGGATGCTGGCCAAAGGGATAATGTCGAGAAGGTGATTCGCGGACCAGATGAAAAATCCGTACAATCGTAGTGGTAACATCAAGATCAAGATTCACCAGACCGATCAGTAAGATTGTGCTACTCAAGGCCAATTCTGTTCCTGCCCCGGAGAATGTTACCGCTAGCAACGGAACGAACGAGCGAGCGTAGGTGGCCGTTGCGAAAACAAGTGAAAATTTTCATTACATGTACAACATTAACAGAATAAAGACACAAACTTCAAAAGAAAAACCTCAAGCTAAATTTAATCCTCTAAAGTCCTGAAATCCCACTCCCCCCGACGGAAGAACTCTGTTGCAGTATTCGGAACCCTGTTCCTTAGTGCAAGAAGCAAAAAGAACCGTACGAACCGTCAAGTCCCGAGCAACATCCCAGGTAGTCTCCCGTTCCTGACACATAGTAACCCATGAGTCAGCAGACACAACTTGACAGCTCTATCAGTCGAACTCTAACCGTGATGGCAAAAACAGTGAAGCAACTCCGTTCAGAAGTGTGCGCGTTCAAAGAACGACACCCCGCCGCGTCGAAAACGGATATCGTGCGGCCCTTTGTGGGCGCCGGATACGCCCGTTCTGGCATTTACAATATCTTGGCACTATTAGACAACAATCAGAGCATCGAAAGAAAGCCCGGTTCCGGACGGCCGGCGACCCTAAGCGACAAGAAGCCTCAAAGGATGCTGAAGAGGAAGACCGAGGAAAAATGGCTACATCGCTGCAAGTGCTTGGCCGAGAGGTCCCCGACGAAGGTATGTGTTCGTAATTCATTAATTTTGATCACCCATAACGCTTGTCGAGCGTATCCCAGGGATAACCCTTTCCTATTAACACTCCATTACCTGTGACGCATATGAGGGGTCGTAGAGTTCTCTGCATCTCTTAAGTATGTGTTGGACTAACATTCCCTCCCACTCCCTACAGTTGCTAGGACGTGGCCAGGATTGCCTTAGTCTACTGGAGGCAGCAGGTCTGGTATCTAAGGGTTCGAAATCATCCCCCATGTTTCTTACAGAACGACAACGGATCCGGACATGATAGTTCTCTTAACAGTAGATTAAGTCTGTGCTATGCTATGCTATGCTATGCTAATTAAAAAAAAACACGTCAGCTTCAAGTCACGGCTTGCTGCCAGCTCTTTTGTATGTCAGTCGTTGTAGTTGAAGCAATATTCTATTCGTCAGCTGCATTGGCCATGCGCTTTGATTAATCTTATGGATACAAACCCGATGCTCTGAACCCATTTTTAATGCTTGCCGTTGTGGCGCAACCCGTTTTGTAATGTTCTGCAATGGTATTCTACGATGGGGATCCTCTGTTCGAAATTTTGGTACTGCTTTTGGCCAACCGTTCTACAAGGGTTGAATGCCGATGCGGGTTTCGTGATGTTTTTCACATTTTGATATAGAGCTATAAGGATATTATCCATATCTCGGCACGTTTTATACCTATCAAAATTAATGTTATGCCCATCTATGAATGCCTGTTTTTCATCGTTCAACGGCCATGAGATCTGCCAGCACTGATTCACGCCCACCTCTCTGTTACGAACAGCTGCAGAAATTTATTTCTCCAAGAAGGATGGGCGATATTTCTTACTTCGTTCCTGCATGAAATAAGTGAAAATGGTCTAGTTCTTTTCAATTTGATCCAACTTATTGTTTTCTAGTGGAAATAAACTATATTGGACAGAATGTTAAAACTCAACATGTAAGTCAAAAACTGATATTGTACGAAAAATGAAAACAATATATGTCAGATTAGTAATTTCCATTTAATTCCAACAACCTTTATTGCCTTTATTTATTTTAACAGAAACGCTATTTCGTCTACAATGTACAATGGCAGTCGAGTATTATAACACGACACTGAAGAATTCTGCACATTGTAGACGAAATACGCGTAGCTGTCCAGATAAGTAATAAAGTTAGTTCGAATTAAATGGATAGCTAAGGTGTGGCCCATTTAGTATTGGAACAAACATTTTTGTTTCTTACAGCGACCCTAGTGGTCGGATTTGTAAACTATGACATCTTATGTGTTCCCTATAACAATAACAACGTCAAAAGTTTTTTTTTTCTGCGGTGCAGTTCGACGTGTTTCAGAGAAATACAAAATGGAAGAAGAAAGAAGAACAATAATTGTGTGCACTCATTTGGAAAACCCTTCGTGGTTTGGGCCAAAACATGCTAAAGTGTTGGGTTTTCCCCGAAATACCGTGTGGCGTGTTTTGAAAAAGTATAAAAAAAACTTTTACGACGGATCGCAAGCCTCAAAGCAAACGTCGGACGGAGACTGTCAACCGTCAACTGCGGAACAAAGTAATCAAGAACATTAAGGCAAACCTCAACATCTCAGACCGCGATTTGGCCAAAGTTTCGCGCCGCACGCAGAACCGTGCATCGGATTCGTCTCCGGGACTGTTTCAAGTCATACCGTGCCTGTAGACAACCACATAGAGATCAAAAGCAGAACAATGTGGCCAGAATTCGTTGCAGAAAACTGTATGATCAGGTGTGGACAAAATTCAATGGCTGACTCCTCATGGATGATGAAACCAATGTAAAGCCCAATTTCAAACAGCTACCGGGACATAAATTTTACTTGGCTACGGCTCGTTTATGTTTGCAGATAAATTTGCACGTAAATACATGATTTGGCAAGGCATCTGTAGCTGCGGTAGGAAGACCATGGTTTTCATCACTGATAAGACATTTAATTCTTAGCTGTGCAGAACGGAATGTCTCCAAAAGCGAATATTTCTGTTCATCAGATCCCACAATGAACCGGTCATGTTTTGGCCAGATCTTGCAAGCTGTCATTACAGGAAAACAGCACTACAGTGGTATGAAACCAAGGGGATTCAGTCTATACCGAAAGAACTCAACCCACCAAACTGTCCCCAGCTCAGACCGATAGAGAGATATTGGGCTATTATGAAGAGGAAGCTGAAGGTGAAGGGCATTGTCGTCAAAAGCATCAATTAATTGAGAAGCAAGTGGAATAAGATTGCCAAAACGATGGATGAGAATAATGTGCGCTTGTTGATGAAACGTATTCCGGGAAAAGTTCGCAAATTTCACATAAAGTCGATTATTTTGGTTAAAACAGAATACTATTTTGTTTATGTATATCCGAAACATGCGCTATGGTATATGTTCTGAAGCTTTAGTGTTCAGTTGTTATTTTTCACTGTGCACTACTTATCTCCGGAAACTATTGATCCAAAAACTGTTCTTCAGTAGTGAGACTAGTAATGACAACAGACACAGGGTGCGGCAGAAAATAATGCGAAAATGTTCAAACTTGAGTATTGGGTTAATTCGTGTAGCTAGTGATTAATTTTTGTCGAAAGTGTACTTGTTTATGTTTACTTTCAAGTGCTACATCCAAACATTCTGTTTGTTTTATTGCAAATTCGTCAAAATGTTCGCGAAAAAAGTGATCATCAGTTTGTTGCTCGCCCCCAGAAGCAGCCGAAAGAGATTGCTTAGGTGGTAGGGTGCCATTTGACAACAGTTTACCGCATAAAAAGTCCCTGCAGGATGGTCCTAAGCAGCGGAAGTCGGGAAGCGGACGTCCGCGCTTTGCAAGCACGACGAACGTGAGCGAATCGGTCCGTGCAAAAATTGCGTTCGATAAGAAAACTTGCAAAGGAAGCCAATATTTCGGAGAAATCCATGCGGAGAATCATCAAAGAAGACCTGCATGCATCTTCCAGAGCCAGAGTGAAACGCCACTTGATTACGGACCGGGTCAAGGAACTACGAGTGACTCGTTCCAAGAGATTGCTTTCCTTGTTGAAGAAGGAAAAAATGATGAAAGTGGAGAACGTTCCGGCAAAAGTGATATTCAATTTCAAACCAAACATCCGGCTGGTGTCATGATGTTTGGCTTGATTGCGTCCGACGGTTTGAAAATGCCGCCTGTTTTCATTGATGCTGGAGTTAAAATC
This sequence comes from Aedes japonicus, assembly GCA_034211315.2. Lineage (NCBI taxonomy): Eukaryota > Metazoa > Arthropoda > Insecta > Diptera > Culicidae > Aedes > Aedes japonicus. The sequence continues at coordinate 21,581 of JASCZW010014819.1, forward strand.
AATACCGAAGTGTATACCGGTATTTTAAAGGAATATGTGCTTCCCTGGGTGAAGGCCAACTTCTCCGAGGACCAAACGGTTGTCCTACAGCAGGATGGAGCGCCGTGTCACACGTCCAATCGAACCCAACAATGGTTGAACGATAACATGAAGTTTTGGCCGAAGGATTTGTGGCCCCCTAGCAGTCCAGAACTTAATCCGTTGGATTATTCGATTTGGGCATATGTTGAAGCACGCAAAATATCACACCCTAGAGTGAAAACCCTGAAGTCAACCATAAGACGCACATGGCAGTCAATGTCGGAGGACTACGTCCGAAAGGCATGCTCTGGCTCGAGGATGTTATTAATAAAAATGGAGTACACAATGAATAAATTTGTTTAAAAAGACTTTATAAAAATAACTTCACTCGAAAATATTGATATTATTGCTTA
>JASCZW010014820.1:0-27500 GCA_034211315.2 Aedes japonicus
TTTTTAAATGAAAGAACATTCAATCTTACATAACATATCAAAAAATTGGAGATGTTCTGCGTGTCGTTTTGGAGATACAATTTTTAAATAATAAATCATTACTCTTCATTTTATACATCACCTGCCTAGAAACGATGAAGATGCATGGTAGATTACCATGCGTCTCCATCCAATCAAACCTATGACTAATGAAATCTATGAGTTACTTACAAACTTAGTATAACATTCGAATCAGTCTTTAAGGCTTTCCGTTAACCACACAGACCAATTGCTATTTTTTTGACGATTACCTTTTTCAAATAAATAAGGCTTTAAAATTTCAAATATTTTTGCTTAGTGTAAGTTCCAAGAAAAAACACTTTAAAGCCGCGCGACATGATGAACATGTTAAAAAATAAGAAAAACACTTTTATACATTTATTTTTATTTATTAAGTTTTTTCATAACAATTTTATACATTTTTCTTCCGTTGAAAATGAATTTTGTTTCACAATAATATACTCTTCGTTTTGAGGCTTAAAACTATGGAATGACTGAGTCCCTGAAATTTGCTTCACACGTGTGTAAACGATTTTTTAATTTTCTTTCCATTTTATTATAGTCGGATTCCGAAAAAATTGATAGTGTATTTTTCGAGTCTCAGCTTAGAAATAGCCCATGAATAAAGTTCTTCGGCCGTTGTTATGTGATGATCTTGCAAACTGGCTTTCGCAGCATTTCGTTTCAATACGCCTCCCAAAGCATCACAAGGGTCTCTTTCCATGACAAGTAGCGAAAAATTCCACTCGGCATCTATGCCAAAATCTTTTTGCATGTTGCACAAATTAAAAGCGGTCATTTTATTTTTGTATTGGCTTCCAGATCCATCTGAGAAGAAATAAATTTTCTCTAAAACCTGATAACTTACTTTTATGAACGCTATGCATTGAGTCAAAAAAAGACGCACTGCGACATGATTATGTTTAGTGAAATCAGCAATTGCAATAAAACTGGTAAACTTCAAATCATTTGATTCTTCATCTTTAAAATAAATAGCACAAGCGGTGAATAGCACATTGAGCGTTTGCCCAATGAAAGCCTTGAACTGCATCCTGCACAACGAATGAATAATTCTCCGAAAATCACAGATTATAGATACACTCAGTAGCTTTCTAAATTGTTTTTCACGTGTTTTAAATAGTTTGCCTGTCGCTCAGCTGTAAAGTTATGTGGCAATAAATTGAGTAATTTTTCTAAAAAGTATCAATAAATTCTTGTGTGTCCATTTCAACTAAGTCCAAACTGCATCTTTCTGCTTGACGCCATTGTTTTAAATTGTAATGATTCAACGTGACCGTTATTAAGAATGGTCATAAGTTCTACCGCCAAAATTTGCATTCCCGGACAACTTTCGCAACATTGCTGCCAGTAATGCTCATTTGGATTTTGACAAATTATTTTTGAAAACATATCATGGTAGGACTGAACACCATCTGGAAGTAATTGTCTACTTTGGAGTGTTTTAAAAATCAATTTAACGTTTTTGTGGTAAATGCAAACGCACACCGTATGCGTGCCACTTGTTCCTGCCAAAATGCAGTGTTTTGGACGGTTACTGGCGAACATCGAAAATCCAATCTTAATATCAGGATGAGTATTTTTTAAATATGGAGTACGCCTCTTGCAAATTGCATAAAACTAACTCTTCTTTGTATGTAGATCCTACCTTCTTCATTGTTGGATATCAAATAATCCCTTTTTCCCGGGCACACGACTTATATCGTCGCTATTATAAAAATTACGAAACACGCATTAGCGTTTCCTCTCCTAACGAAGCTCTACTAATCCTCTTGTTAGGCACTGACATTATTCCCTCCTGTTGTTGTAATGCTTTCACTTGGTTGGCCATATATTGGGAAACATCAAACTCTTGCATAATCCATATGTAGACCAACTTTTGGGCAGTGTGGTTAAAATCCTATACCGCTCATTGCTATCTTTTGTTTCCTTAAATTTATCCTTAAGCTGTGTTAGCATTTCATTATCGTCAGACAAAACGTGTTATTGGTGGTACTGATCGATTCATAGCTGGTTGTTTCCAATGAGCCTGTAAATATATATAACAAATTATTGATTAAAAAATTGATTGATTGGAAATCATGCAAATAATTTCTATTTTATTATTTACTTTGGTAGGGAAAAGGAACAATGCCGGACTTGTCCTGCAAAGGGCAATCGTTTCGTGACTGGTTGCTTCTGCACGATTCTAAAAGAATGTAAAAATAAAAATGTTCCAGTAACAATTGCAAGAGAAGAATTCAAATTAAAACAGAATTATATGAACTTTTATATAACATACCTGTAGTGCCTATACTGGATGGTCCTGTAATGGGTTCTTCGGTCATGGTATCAATGTGCTTATACAATTTCTTGTAGCAACTTTGACAAATGAAAGAGCTACTCTCATAAATTTTAACTTTTTTTCCACAGCATGGTCGTACAATTTTGCGTTGATTTTTCTGGAACACGAACTCAACACCCAAACACTACAAATTGAACACTTACGTTTCATTTTACGATATTCTTTGATATAACTGTTCTGATATGATACTTTGTTTTAAACTGGTAACTTCTTACATAAATTTCCGTGTTTTATATGATGTTTATATTGTACCTACGATCAAGTGAAGTGAACTGCAGCCTAGACTACAATAGGTATTGAATTGTTTCTCGGCTGTAGCGACCAGGTCTATTTGCAGACGGGATGCGAGTAGAGCGGAATTTCTAAAGCGAGAAAGCAACAGAATAACATGATAACGCAAGCGAGCGACGAGTATGAAATGAAAGAGATGTTGTTCACTCTGCTGCTTCTCCGCTTTAGGAAATTCCACTCTACTCCCTCCCGCCAGCGAGTAGACCTGATCGCTACAGCCGAGAAACAATTCAATTCAATCTCACAGGTCGATAAACATTCTACATCTGCAGTAGGTAGTCAATACGTATCAACGGTTCTTCTTTAAATAATAATACCAATGCCCCTGTGTAACGAAAAGAATGTTAGGTAATCAAATTGTCAATATCTACCTAAAGTCTCATTAGTCTTAGTTGCTATAATATTATATAATTATGTCAAGTAAATATTATTTATTATATAATATTTACTTGACATTCTGTGACCTACTCATAGATTTCATTAGTCATAGGTTTGATTGATGGAGACGCATGGTAATCTACCATGCATCTTCATCGTTTCTACAGGCGGGTGATGTATAAAATGAAGAGTAATGATTTATTATTTAAAAAATTGTATCTCCAAAACGACACGCAGAACATCTCCAATTTTTTGATATGTTATGTAAAATTGAATGCTCTTTCATTTAAAAATACTAAAACAAGGAGTCGTTGAGGCCTCTCGCAGTCAAATTCAAGAAAAACTATTTGTTTTGTATTTTTTCATACAAAATTGATATATTCAAAGGTTTCGTATTTTTGCTTGGAAATTCAAAAAAATACCAATACAATGGCCAAAAATGACTAAAATCGGTTAAACGGTTTAGGAGTTATAAATTTTTGAAAATTGAAGATTTTGAAAAATCACGATTTTTGGACCAGTCTCAACGCAGAAAGGTCCAGTCTAATAACGAAATAAAAAATACGGGTCTAATATTTTTCGATGTTGAACAATCCTACCGAATATTATAAAATTCTGAGAGATCGTATAATCTTTTTCATGGAATTGTTGTATAAATATATATATATATAAATATATATATAATACATATATATATATATATATATATATATATATATATATATATATATATATATATATATATATATATATATATATATATATATATATATATATATATATATAAATTTAGATACATAAAAAAAAGTTGTCCGATTTTGCTCAAAATCGCTTGGTATGTTCTTCATCGAAAATAATAAGACCCGTATTTTTTAATTTTTTATTAGGGTCACCATGTTCGATATAGGGTTACCAGCAAAATCGACATTTTTCGAAATTTTTTATTTAAAAAAAATCATAACTTTTGAACCGCTGGATCGATTTTCAATGTTTTTTTTATAAATAGAGAGATAATTACTTTTTGGTTTTATTTAAAATATTGGTTAAAAAAATTAATTTACTCAAATTTGCTAAAATGGTCAATATATTTGTTTTTTTTTATGATTTTCGAAATGTTGGACCACAACGACTATTTATTTTTATATTTTTTAATTAAAATTCAAACATTTTTACATAACATATCAAAAAATCTCAAATGTTCATCGAGCCGTTTTTGAGTTAAATTTTTTGAAAATTTCAAGTTTTTGCATATACACACATGGAATGAGCATCATTTTCCATCACTTCAAAATAAATGCGGGAATCATTTCATTGAAGTTATCAAACTTATTCCTAAAATCATATATAAATTCTTGATAACCATGTTTACAAATCTAGTTTTATTTGTGAAGTAATGTACCCATCATAAGTAGGGGAGGCTGGTCCAATTCTGACCCCATTAAATGTAAGAACTATAAATCAGCCTCAAATTGTTTAAATGCAGAGACCAACATTGCTAGGGTTTACTCAGCCATGGTTTACACTATAACTGGAGCCACAATGGTCCGTTAGCGTCTAAATTCAGCAAAAGTGCTTATAAGGATTGCAGGGGCACTCATGCCGAATTTGAGTTGTACCGCAAACCACGACTGAGTAAACTTAACTCATAATTTGAATTAATCCACATTGAGTGAACCGAACTGAAACCCTACTAAAGAAACGTTTAATACAATGAAGCACGACTGCTCAAATTGTCATGTTTAGATTAATAGTTACAGGAAACCTACTCCTAAACTATATGGTTATGCAGTGGAACGGAGAACAAAGTGGGATAAAAGCAATTCCTACTTTTGTAATACCTGCTATTGCAGACTTTATCGCTTTATCAAGAAAGAAAACGAGCCAGCAACTCCAAGTGCAGTTAATCTAGAATGTGAAAATCAAGAGCTCACCGTTTCTGAACCGTGTTTAATTTTCAAAGAGCAATTTCCTACTTTTAAAATTGGATTTCTAATGTTTTCCAGCAGCCACCCAAAAAATTGTGTTCTGGCTGGTTCAAGTGGAACGCATACTGTCTGTGTATGCATTTATCATCAGAATGTTATATTAATGTTTAAAACCCTTAAGGTTACGAAACTTATTCCTTATCTTTTTAAAACGTATCTTGACTTGTTTTTTAAATTACTCTGTGAAAATCCCACAGAGAAATGTTGGTTGAAAACCTGTGATCATTGCCCGGGTACGAAGACACTGGAGAATGACCTGATGAATTTTCTTGAAAACATCGATTCCTTAGAATTTAAACAATAGAAGCAAACAGATCGTTGTCATCTAAATTCAATGCAGAAGAGTTTGTGGAAACATTTTTAGAAAAATTAAGCGAATTATCTCCGCATAATGTTATTGCAGAGCAACAAGGTAACTACTTAAAACAACTTAAAATTAATTTGGAAGCAACTGGAAGCATTATAATTGCTGACTTCTCTGAAAATTACTTTTTTGTTATTCTGGACGCTATACAAGGTTTTTATTGGGCAAACGCTCAATGCACAATCCATCCTTTTGCCATATATTATAAGGATGAAGCACAAAATTTAAAGTTTACAAGCATCATAGCAATCTCAGAATTTACTAAACATAACCATGTTGCCGTTCGGCTGTTTGTAACACATTGTGTGAATTTCATTAAAAAAAAGCTACCTCACCTGAAAAATATCCATTTTTTTCTAATGAAGGCAGTCAATACAAAAATAAGATAACTGCTTTCAATTTGTGCCACATGTACAAGGACTTCGGTCTTAATGCAGAGTGGAACTTTTTTGCCACTTGCCATGGAAAAGGGCCTTGTGACGCTTTAAGAGGCGTTCTAAAGCGAAACGCTTCAAAAGCAAGTTTACAAGGCCATCATATTACAACTGCATACGAACTTTACTCTTTGGCTATTTCTAAAGTAGATTCCAAAATATATTACTTGTTTTTCTCGGGAATAGATTACAATGCAATGGAAAAGAAAATAAAGAACCGTTATACTCCTGTAAAACAAATCTCTGGGACACAATCGTTTCATTACTTTAGGCCACAAAATGAAAATTACAAAATTACATTATCGTGAAACGGTTTTCGTTTTCAGATGAAGAAAAGTGCGTTAAAGGGCGATACGGTCAAAATTTGGTCAATATCAACTTGACGTATTTCTTTCAATTTTGCATTTACAAAACCTGAACACCCCTCATTTTGAAGGTGTGTGTGTGTAGAATGTTGCTCCTATTTTGATTTTGGAATTCACTCTTCAGTTGTCAAAATGCCGTCCGAGCAAGAAGAGCAGCGTATCAAAATTTTGCTCGCGCATCGCGAAAATCAGAGCTACTCGCACGCAAAGTTGGCAAAATCGCTAAAAGTTGCCAAATCAACCGTTACAAATGTAATTAAAGTGTTTGGGGAACGTTTGTCGACAGCCAGGAAGTCTGGATCGGGGGGAAATCGAAAACCGGAAGCCGCTGAGACGACAAAGAGAGTTGCCGGTAGTTTCAAGCGAAACCTTAACCTATCTCTCCGAGATGCCGCAAATAAGCTGGGTGTATCGTCTACAACCGTGCATCGAGCCAAAAAATGAGCCGGACTATCGACTTACAAGAAGGTAGTGACACCAAATCGCGATGATAAACAAAATACGACGGCCAGCGCGATCCCGGAGGCTGTACACGACGATGCTGACGAAGTTTGACTGCGTGGTAATGGACGACGAAACCTACGTCAAAGCCGACTACAAGCAGCTTCCGGGACAGGAGTTTTATACGGCAAAAGGAAGGGAAGGTAGCAGATATTTTCAAGCACACGAAACCGTCAAAGTTCGCAAAGAAATATCTGGTTTGGCAAGCCATCTGTACCTGTGGCTTGAAGAGCAGCATTTTCATAGCTTCCGGACTGTCAACCAAGAAATTTACGTGAAAGAGTGTTTGAATAAACGTCTGCTGCCTTTCTGAAGAAACACGGTTGTTCCGTACTGTTTTGGCCGGATTTGGCATCTTGCCATTACGGTAAAAGGCCATGGAGTGGTACGCCGCCAACAACGTGCAGGTGGTTCCCAAGGACAAGAACCCTCCCAACACGCTAGAGCTCCGCCCAATTGAGAAATACTGGGCTATTGTCAAGCGGAACCTAAAGAAGACCAAAAAAACTGCTAAGGACGGGCAGCAGTTCAAGGCAAACTGGCTTTCTGCGGCGAAGAAGGTGGCTGTACAAAATCTGATGGCAGGGGTCAAGCGTAAGGCCCGGCAATTCGGATTTGGAAAAGCGGAAGCCTAACTGAATATTTTTCCTGAATTTTATACTAATTGAACTTGAAAAATTTAATTTGATTTTTTAAATAAACGATTTCACCGATTTACACGCGTTTTCCCTTGACCAAATTTTGACCGTATCACCCTTCAAATTGTAAGAATTTTGCTATGTAGTTTTTTTTTGATGAATTATCAAAAATAAAAATAATTAAATAATCAAATTAAATGCTGAGTTTTAATTGAAGGTAATCTGAGAAAACCCTTGCTTGTAGTTTAAAGCTTTTTTGAGCTACAATTCTTCAATATAGCGGAGCCTGGTCTAATCTCGACCCTATGGCCAATTCCGACTTCCCAAGATTCTCGCAGACAGCGCTGGTTGCCAAATTTTTAATAATACCAATGGAAAGCTTTCATTACACAAAGAATTTCAACGTAGAATGCATTGGTCGGAGAAATTGTGTTTTTGGACTTCAAAATTGACTAAATTTGAGAAAAATGTTCTACACTCTAAAAAATTTGTATTCTAGTTTCGGTTCTGATTCACTCAAAATGACCCTAATGTGGAATAATTCAAAATATGAGTTAAGTTTACTCAGTCGTGGTTTACGCTACAACTCAACTTCGGCATGAGTGCCTCTACAATCCTTATGAGCACTCATGCTAAATTTGGACGCTAACTGACCATTGTGGCTCCAGTTATAGCGTTCATACATTCATAGTTCATACATTTAATGGGGTAAGAATTGGACCAGCCTCCCCTATTTTTGATGGGTACAATACTTCACAAATAAAACTAGATTTGTAAACATGGTTATCATGACTTTATTAGGAATAAGTTTGATAACTTCAATGAAATGATTCCCGCAGTTATTTTGAAGTGATGGAAAATGATGCTCATTCCATGTGTGTATAGGCAAAAAACTTGAAATTTTCAAAAAATTCAACTCAAAATCGGCTCGATGAACATTTGAGATTTTTTGATATGTTATGTAAACATGTTTGAATTTTAATAAAAAAATATAAAAATAAATAGTCGTTGTGGTCCAACATTTCAAAAATCATAAAAAACAAATATATTGACCATTTTAGCATATTTGAGTACATTAATTATTTAAAAAAATATTTTAAATAAAAACAAGAAGTAATAATCTTACTATTTATATAAAAATATTTGAAATCGATTCAGCGGTTCAGAAGTTATGATTTTTCAAAAATAAAAAATTTCGAAAAATGTCGATTTTTCTGGTAACCCTATATCGAACATGGTCACCCTAATAAAAAAATAAAAAATACGGGTCTTATTATTTTCGATGAAGAATATACCACGCGATTTTGAGCAAAATCGGATAACTTTTTTTTCAACTCTATTCTTTTCTCGTGGAATCGCTGTATATATATATATATATATATATATATATATATATATATATATATATATATCTATATATATATATATATATATATATATATATATATATATATATATATATATATATATATATATATATATATATTAAACCAGGCACGTATTTGGTATTGCCCATAAATGATTCTTTATGTGTGTAAATAGAAAATGTAGGATCATAAACAATGTTAGTTTTGAATTAATTATTTTGGATAGAGAATTTTTTTTGTAGAATTTGTCGTATATAATCAGGGTTGCGGCTTATCATTTTTGACTCAGGCATATTCATTTGCCAATATCTCCTTTCAGAGGGTCGATTTCAAAATATGATGTATGATGAACTTGTAGTGCATGAGTAGACCTACAACTTTGTGTAACAGTACATTGCTCTAACTCCTATATCTTCGACATGAGAGCGTATATTCGCAGTGATCTTCACGATGATCTTCGCGTGATCTTCACCGCGAATATCATCGCGAAGATCACTTCGGATATATGCTCTTATTCCTCAGATATAAGAGATAGAGCTATGTACTGTTAAACAAAGTTGTAGGTCTACTCAAGCACCATAAGTTTATCATACATCATATTTTGAAATTGAGCTTCTAAAAAGAGCTATCGGCAAATGAATATGGATAAGTCAAAAATGATTAGCCGCAACCTTGTATATAATCCTCTCTAAAAAAACGTAAAAAACCTTCGTATCTTTTCAAATACATAACATGAGTTAGGTGGGCCAAATCTTACAACGAAGCAAATGCGAAGCTGAAAAAAGCAAAAAGAATATTGTGAAGGGAGGTTATAATATAAAATGAAAATAACAATTGTATCTGTAATGGCTGCATGTCTGCTGATCCTGTAGGAATTGTAGACGGACTTGCATTATCATAGCCCCGAGGGAAGAAAATGATTCAAAACTACTATACATTACTTCGGAATTCCATGGATGATCTGAAATTATATACCGTGTAAAGAATACTTTTTCTCTTCGTGGTAGGATAAGATTTCAGCATGCTACCTTACCGGGGTCGCGCTGCCTACATTGCATTGGTGCGACTGACACCTAATGTATAGTTGGCGCGATACAGCGTTTTATACTCAACCGCTGGATGCCAGGACAGACGCTGTTTGAGCCGCACCTCCTTGGGGGACAGACGCTTGACATGCACCTCTTTAATCTAGCTGAAGTCAGAAGGACAACAGTGCCCAGGCTGCACTACCAGCTAAGTACGCAACCCTTAGCTGGCGGTCTTTGTCATCTCTTGACCCGTGGAAGCATGACGTAAGAACTTATGAGGACCAGCGCTATGTTGCGAGGACACACGCTCCATCACAGTTGTCGACTCATCATTTTGCAGCCCTACAAAATAACTTGTGATCATTGTAGAAAAACCAAACGTACTTCAAAAACTTGTTTTAATGAGCATATCGCAGAATTCACCAAAGGTAACAAAGACACTTACAAAAGACTCATACTCAATTTCAAAGCAAAATAATTTGAGCATATTGCAAGACATATCACAAGTCTTTGAAAATCAAATGTACCAGAAAGCCTATAAATTCACAAACAAAATTTTATAAAAATTTTTAGAAAGATCAAGTAAACGGATATTTGTGGTTGTTTAAATTTTCACCTACATCACATGAATAGGATACAACAACAACCTAGACTAATTTTTCATGCGACTGTCCTGCCATCTAGTAGTGAACCCACCTATGCATTAACAACCATTTTGCGTACAGAGAAAAATTGAGAGCATTTTCAGTTGATTTGCAGCAACCATGGCGAAAACAGTCAAGCACAACTACGCTCGATATATTGTTCTTATTGCCAGCCCCACCCTGGAGCAAAGAAGTCCGACATTGTGAGGCACTTTGTGTCTGCCGGATATAGCCGATTCCGTCTTTAGAGCTTCCTCTCCCTTCAGGAGTAAGACGAGAGTACTGCCCAACCATACAGAACAGCAGAAGCTGAAGAGTAAAACCTAGTGCAAGGCAGCTTTATCGTTCCGCGCCTTAGTCCGAAAGGTTTGTGAAACCGACTAAACGGTGAAGAAGTAGCTGGGCAAGATAGATATTGTTATGCGGAATCTTCAGTTCAAATCAGCCGTGTTTAAGCAGCAGGCAGTCACCCAGACAGAGCGGCAGAAGGTGCTGGTAAAATACATCTTTCCGGGGAAACGCGACGTCGTGGTCATAATGGTACACGAAATCTACTTGACGCTAGACTGCGATGACTAAGCGCGGACCGGGTACTTCGCATCCCTCTCCAAGAAAATAAGCGTTGACATCGGATTTATCGCTCACATCAAGATCCCTAAGAAGGTCTTTCTGTGCCTGATAATGAGCGGAAAGGGAATGTCCCAACCGCTGTTCTTAACCTCGGGGCTTGCGGTGAAGTTGGTACCTTCATCAAAAATTATCACGAAGGAGAATGTGATATTTTGGCCGGACCTGGCTTCGGCCCATTATACCAAGAGATCACTGGAGGAGATGTACCGGCTGAAGACAAACGTCGTACCAAAGACCTTCAACTCTCTGACCGTCCCCTTGCTACGACCGATATAAAATGCTTGGGTGAACCTCAAACAGAGGAGCAGCTTGTCGAAGGCAACGAAATAGCTGAAGAACATGCTGACATCCATCTTTTTCATCTGTCAAGGCTCCGACCGTAAGGCCGACGTCGAAGAATTTTTGTAGAAGGCGAAATAGAAGAACCCTTTTATAGTATTTTTTGTAGTGTTTTTTTTTCATTGCCTTCTAAAATTAGTCCAGTTTTTGTATTTTTTTATTAATTGATCATGTCGTAAAAAATTAAGACACACTGAAACAATAATTGAATGTTTAACCGTCATACTCAAATAAACGTCATTTTCTTATTTGTATTTTTTTTCTGGATAGACATTGCGCTTTACCCAGCTGAAAACGTGTGCAATAAAATAAAATGTGCAACTTTCTTGTTATTCAAATATTCAGTTTTCAGTTCCAAACAACTTGACTAAAAATTGTACGATACCTCACTGATTATCAAACGGTTCTGAGATTGAACTCCCTTCGATGATTTCCATAGATTCTGCCACGACCTGATAAAAAAAACAATCTAAATACGACTGATTCCGTCCAAATATGACAACTACAAGAAAGTATATGACTCCGTACGACACTGCTTCGCCTTAAATTTCAATCAAATTTTCATACTATCTTACAGGTTTTTCATGGTGATGAGTCATTCGATATCATCGATTAGATCTATATATTAAATGAATAAAAACTGAATAAAATAGTAACGTCGCGTTTTCTTTTCATTTCAGTGCCCGGATGAAACACTAAGCTCGGAGAATTTGGTAGGTTTATTGAATTATCATAAGATACACTGGTACGACATTTGTGGTTTCTTTCGCTTGCATAAAAACATAACCTAATGTGCCTACGAACGCATCCTGGTATAAAGTGTAATTAAGAATTTAAAAAAAACTTATCTAAAACAAATTTGTCTTGGTGTGATGATCAGGATTGAAAATAATTTTCCGCGTAAAATCCGCTGGTGTACCCCCCGTTAATAAATTGGTTTGACGTTTTACTGTTTACATCCCCTTAAAAACTCTGTCGCAGTCGAAAAAGTAGACGTGTTGAGTTCACCGGAAGTGATTTTAAAGCGATCAACATGGGAACCACGCAATTGTCCAAAAATATGGAATGAGCCGTGGTGCAGTTCGGAAAAATTTGCTTAAGCACCAGAAGTTTGGAAGTGTTGCTGATTGGCCAGGACGTGAACGAAAACGTAAAACGGATCACCGATAGGACCACCAAGTCTACCGAGAGATCAAGTAAAATCCGTTCATCACAATCCGAGAAATGAAAGAAAGCTGAGCCTACCGATTTCGGATCGCGTTATCCGTCGACGCATCGCTGAGAAATGGTTGAAAAGCATTTTCGCCCAGAAGCGACCGGAAAAAGAGAAACGGCTCCAATTTGCCAGAACCCACATAACTAAGCTCCTGGAGTTCTGTAAACGTATTGGGTGATCGGATGAATCCAAGTTTGAGCTGTTCGACAAGAAACGGCGGCAAAGAATATGCCGGCCGGATATGCATCTCCAGCCAACCATGAAACACGGTGGAGGTAATATTATGGTCTGGGACTGCTTTTCGTGGTTTAGAGTGAGTAATCTAATCCTTATCAATGGGATCATAACAGCAGATTGCCATATTGATATTCTGTGCGAAAACCTGGAGGTGTCATTGCTGAAAATGGGGCTGGAAGGTACACTTTTCAGCAAGATAATGATGCCAAGCATACGGCCAAGAAAACGCTCGCCTTTTTCCAATCATTTCGCACCAAACGCTTAGAATGGCTGCCCCAGAGCCCTGACTTGAACCCAATCGAGAATAGTTGGGTGATTCTCGATAATAAAGTGGAAAAAAACGGACGTAACCAATAAATAAACGTATCATGCGGCGTTGGAGAAGGCTTGGAACGAATTGGATCCCTGTTACCTCAGAAACCTAGTGGAAAGCATTCCAAAACGGCTACAGGCGATTATCATGGTGAAAGGGGATCATATTGATTCAGGATGTATCATAACGCCCAGCAAGCAAGTTTTATATAATGAGTGTTTTATTTTAATCTAAAATAATTATTAGGCCATAAGGCGAAATAAAACTGATTTCAATCCACATTACCTTTAAAATCAAAGTCACTAACTGTTGTGCTTTTTCAAATGGCAAAACAACGTCATCATTACAGGACAATCTCGCGGACAAATTCGAAGGTGGAGATCTGTTTTGTCCAAATAAACCACGCAACTGTGTGGCCACATGCCTACAAAGTTCAGAAAACCACAAACAGGAACGAGAAAGAGAATTTCGCTGCTTTAAAACCGTGCCCGGAAGCTCTACACGAAGTTGCTCAAGAAAATGCAAAATTTGGCAAAAAAAAAAAGGCAGGCGATATGCGTTTGCAGCAAAATTAGCGCTTCCTCCAGCACTTTTGGAAATATGAATGTTGAAATATATAAGGAAAATGTATTTAAAAGCGATTCCTGAAGAATCACAAGCATTCTACTCTATTAAGGTCTGATCTTGCCTCATGTCATTAAGCTAGGAACGTGTTGGAGCGTTAAGTGGCCAATATTGTGCCACAATCCGAATTCACCAAAACTTCTCCCAATTGAAAAAAAATCTAGTCTGAATTATAAAAAAAAAACAATCTGGATGAAATTGACCAAACAGACGGGAAAAGCTAGATGGACGAAGTGAAGAGAAATGTGCGAGCACTTAGAATGGAAACAGAAGTCGTGTGAAGTATATAAACAAGACAAATCATAGTGTTGGGTAGCCGGCTTACCTCCTCCGATTGGTGCAGTGGATTTTGGTCGCCGACTCCAACACTGCTTGGGGACTGGTAATTGATTACCACCTACGTACTACAGGACTACAGGAAGTGGGGTGCGGGTATTGTACACCTTTGGGATGCGGGGTTTCCTCCTCACAGGTTCCAAAAAAACATAGTTACAGCTAACACACAAATCACAAACTACATTTATTCTCCTTAAAACAACATTTAATATCGAACATTAACTTCTAAAATGACTAACACTTATTGAACAAATAATAATCATCCCCGATGGGATCCAACCGCACTCCACGGTGACCGAAACCAACTAACTAACACGCTCCTCGTTTGGATGGTCATCGGTTGACCCATGGTCGTTGAGCCCAATTCTCCCGCTCTCGTCTTCAGCGAACCAGCTAGGTTCGGCACTCATCGTTCGCTCTCCGTACGGTCGATCGTTGGTAGTGGATGCTGCCATCCTTCACAATATCTGGATATTGTTTTAGTTTATACTGTATAGACAATAGCCGGGATGGCTCATTGCCCTTGTTGACTATCGATCAGCTGAGCAGCGACGGCGATCGAATCCAGGGTTGTAGCTCGATGGGTGGTTTAGTCTCGTGCATCTTCACCCACCCAGAAATTCGAAATTTCTGAAATGAAAATAAAATCCTCTTCGAAGGGATTGGGAAATTGGAAAGGATTTAGGGATAGGGTTTACGGCTACGTTATATCGGACTAATTTTCTTCCTGGCTGCTAGGTAATGGCAAAACACAAATTTTCTCCACTGGGCGTTTGAATTCTCTAGTAGCAGTCTTAAGCGTCACGACTCGAACCACGTTATCTGCTCCCGGATGTACAGCAACAATTCTTCCCATTTTCCAACGTGTAGGTGCAATGTTATCGTCCTTTATTACAACGAGCTTGCCTATTGCAACGGGAACTGGCGGTTTCCATCGTTTGGCCCTAGCTTGCAGTTGGCACAGGTATTCTCGACGCCATCTGATCCAAAATTGCTGCAGTTTTTGTTGCATCAGCTGATATTGATTCAGTCGATTCGGTGGAATGGACGTTAGTTCCGGACCTGGGAGGGCTTGCAACGATGTATCAACTAGAAAATGGGCGGGTGTCAGTGGCTCTAAATCGTTTGGGTCGTCCGACATCGGTGTTAGTGGACGGGAGTTAAGGCAGGCCTCGACCTGTACAAGTAATGTGAAGTAGTCTTCCGACGAAGCTGAGGTTTCTCCAATGACCTTGGTGAGATGGAACTTTGCCGACCGGACAGCCGCCTCCCAGAGGCCTCCAAAATGTGGTGCGCTGGGTGGATTAAAATGCCACTGAATTCCGTCCTTAGACAATTCGTTAGCGACTCGTTCGTGATGGGTACGATTCCTTAGCAAATTGTAGAGTTCCACTAGCTTATTCCGCGCTCCAACAAAGTTTGTACCGTTGTCCGAATATATGTCCGAACATCTTCCTCGCCGCGAAACAAACCGTTGCAAGGCTTGCAGGAACCGGTCCGTGGAAAGATCGGATACCAATTCCAAATGTACGGCCTTGGTGCAAAGACAAATGAAAACAGCTACATAGGCCTTTACTGTAGCTCGTCTAAGAGAGGTTTTATGTACACAGGGCCAAAATAGTCCACTCCTGTTTTCATGAACGGACGTGAAACGGTAACGCGAGGTGACGGCATTTCACCCATGAACTGCTGCATGACGGACGGCTTTGTTCGAAAACATTTCACACATCGATGAACTACCTCTCTAGCTACATTTCTTCCTCCGAGTGGCCAAAACTGCAGCCGAACTGCTCCTAGTATCAGTTGTGGCCCAGCATGCAGTAATTTTTCGTGAAAGTGTCGCAGAATCAACCGAGTTGCAGAGTGTCGCGCAGGAAGAAAGACTGGATGCTTGGTGCTCTCTAGTTCATCTGAATTTTTGAGTCGTCCGCCGACTCTGATCAGTCCATCTTTACAAATAAACGGATGAAACCACCTCAATGGAGATCTTCTCGTGACGAACTCTCCTTTCGATAAGGTCTTCCATTCCTCTGCGAAAACTTCTCGTTGGACGTTCCGGAGTATCACGTTTTCAGCCGCCTTCAGTTTGGCAGTAGTTAAGAATCCGTTTGCAGAACGGTTAGCTGCCGGCTTTCGTAGCAGGTTCATGAGTCGAAGCCAGTAAGCCGTTCGTCTGATCAAGTCCGAATAGGACCCAAACTTGTTCAGATACATTTGGTTAAAATCTGCAACTTGTGAAACCGCACACGCAACTGTGGTGCGACGCCTTTCATCCTCAACCGCTGCTGGGTTCGTTTCGTTACCACCAGGCCATGTGTCTGGCGTTTCCTTAAGCCAAGTCGGGCCTTCCCACCAAAGTTTGCTGTGGACGATGTCTTCGGGTGACACTCCACGAGATATTAGATCCGCTGGGTTGTCTGCACCAGGCACGTGGTTCCATTTCCATCCTTCCGTCAAAGTTTGAATTTTCGCCACCCTGTTGGCAACAAATGTGGTCCATGTTGCTGGTGGAGACTCAATCCAACGCAGCACACATGTTGAATCCGTCCAGAAGTACGTTTGAACCGCCAAACGCGTAGAGTTTTTAACTCTTTCGTATAGCTGCGACGATAGAAGAGCTCCACATAGCTCTAATCGTGGAATGGACTGGCAGCGGAGTGGTGCCACCTTGGATCTGGACGATAGGAGCCGTATCTTGATTGTTCCACTGGAGTCTCTACTTCGTATGTAGGCGCAACCACCGTACGCCTTATTCGAAGCATCCGAAAAACAGTGTATTTCCACTGAAACTGGCTTGGGTAGGATGACGCAGCGATCGATTCTGATAGTATTCAGCAATCGAAGGCCTTCGTAAAACTTCCGCCAATTCTCACCCACCATCGAAGGTACTGGTTGATCGCAGTCCAACCGATTTCCATTATCATCTTGCAACGTCCAAAGTTGCTGCATGAATATCTTGGCAGCCGATGTCGTGGCGCCAATCAAGCCAAATGGATCGAACAACGTTGCGATTGTTGACAGGATTCGCCGTTTTGTTAAGGGAACATCAGGATCTAACAGAGGAACAGTGAACTGGAATCTAAGGGTATCGGTGATGGGCATCCACGTTAATCCTAACGTCTTGACGGATTGCTCAGGGTCCAGGTTGATTCCCATTAGATCTCAAATAGCCAAATTTTCCTCGGGTACACCTTCCAAAACTTCGGGCACATTACAAGCCCATTTCCGGAGCTTGAAACCACCGCTCAGCATCATGTCTGTTAGCTGATGTCTGAGACTGATAGCTGCCTCTAACTCGTCCGTACCAGTGATGACGTCGTCCATGTAGACGTCCTCTTGGAGTGCTCTTGCCGCTAGCGGAAAATGGTCTTCTTCGTCAGCAGCCAACTGTCGAAGAGTTCGGTTTGCTAGGAATGGTGCAGGTTTGGTTCCATACGTGACGGTGTTTAGTTCATACACTGCGACGTCGTCATCCGGAGAAAATCTAAATAATATGGACTGAAGTGGCCGATCCTCCACACATGTTAAGATCTGTCTGAACATTTTCTCCACGTCCGATACGACGAGAATTTGCTTAGTTCGACTGCGTAAGATGATTGACCTCAAATCCTCCTGCACAACTGGCCCTACCAGCAGCACATCATTCAAGGACAATCCGGATGACGTTTTGCATGAAGCGTCGAAGACCACTCTGACCTTGGTGGTGGTGCTAGCTTCCTTGACCACCGGATGATGGGGTAGAAAACACCGTTTGACCGAGTTTTCACTAGATTCTTCGACCTTGCGCATGTGTCCCAGTTTCAAGTAATCGTCCATGAAGGCGACATATTGCTCCCTCAAGTTAGCGTCCTTTGCCAACCTCCGTTCTGTTCCGAGAAGACGTCGGTATGCGATATCCCATGATTCGCCTAGGTTTGATAGAACGTCCACGTTTTTGGGTAGGGAAACAGTATATCGGCCATCTGAACCCCTCTTGACTCCACGTTTGTATAAGTCTTCACACCTTTTCTCTTCCAGAGAATAGGCGTCCGTAAACTCCGCCTCTTCGCACGACCAGAAACGTGTCATTAGCCCTTCCAGATCCTCGGATGTTGACAAATTACAGTTGACTTGAAGAGATTTTCTAGGAGTTGAACAACCCCCACATACTAACCAACCGAACACAGAGTCCGTCAGGCTTGGTAGATTTTCGCCGATTGTAATCCTTCGCCCCGTTTCGAAGAATTCGAAGAAAGCCTCAATGCCTAATACAATATCGACTTCCTTCGATGTGTAGAATGCAGGATCCGCTAACTCAATTCCTTTTGGCAGAATCCACCGTTCCGTATTTATTGAGGCTGTAGGAAGATTTGCTGTCACCTTGGGTAGCTTCAGGAACCTCATATATCGGGAGAAATCTGAAACTCACGAGCGTATGACCGCTTGGATTGCATGTTTCACCTTGACGGCCCCTTGGCCTATACCAAGAACCGAGACGTCGACCTTATTTCTAGTAACCTTCATCCTTTGAGCTAATCGTTCCGAAACGAAGTTGCTCTCTGAACCAGAATCGAGAAGAGCACGAGCGTGGTACCTTGCGCCGACGTCATCCTCGACAATGACTATCGCTGTCGCTAATAGCACTTGCGACGTGAGCTGATTCGACGTACCACACACGGAAACATCAGCAGTCGCCACGTTAGCAACTTGAGTGGAATTGGATCCAGAGGAACCTTGCGAATCCTGGGAATTTGAAGGATGGTTGCCCCTGGCAACCGTTGTAACCGATGCAGTGTCCTTCTCCGACTTGAAACAAACCAGAGTGTGATGACGATTCTTGCAGATTCGGCAGGAAAATTTTGATTGACAATCCCTTGCTTGATGGCCCGATCGAAAGCAATTCCGGCAAAGTCCGTGAGATTTCAGCAGAGAATCCCTGCCCGCCACAGAAAGTTTTTGGAAAACGGAACATTGGTAAAGAAGGTGGCTATCCTTACAAGCCACACATCTTCCTCCGGATGACTGAACCGAAGTGTAGCTGGGCTTGATTGCTACAGCTTTCGGTTTCGGTTGTGGTTGTTGTTGATTGGTGGTCTTGAAATCCGTCAGCCGAGACGGAAGAGATTCTAGTACTTGGATTCTCTGGCGCAGAAACTCGACGAGATCCGTTAGTAAATCCTTTTCCCTTGGGGCTGAACGTTCTTCCCATGCTCGACGAGTCGATGGATCCAATCGTATCGTGAGCAAGTTTGTCAATAAAAGATCCTTATATTCAGCAGGTTCTACGATTTGGTCAAGTGTTTGAACAACTCGATCAAAACCTTCTACCAAAGTGCGTAGCTCGACAACGGATTCCTTGGAGAGGGTCGGAGGCTTGAAAAGAGATTGGACCTGCTTCTTTTTTAGCAACTTGTTGTTGTTGTACCTTTTTACCAGCGTATCCCACGCAATCTGGTAAATGGTTTTGGTAATTTTCAAAGGATCGATGAGGCTTTTGGGTTCACCTTGAAGACACGCTTTCAAATAATGAAATTTTTCCACATCCGGTGAATCTGTCCTCCAGTGGATAAGTGAGGTAAACAGGTCGCGAAAACTCAACCACTCATCAATATCTCCATTAAATGTTTGAAGATTTATTTGCGGCAACCGAACATGATCGACAGCACCTGAGAGCGGTTTTTCATGGGTGGACTGTTCCAATTCTGGAGAGACACGAAGAGCCTTGCTTTTGTCTAATAGAAAGGTTTTAGCTTCGTAATAACGATCGCTCAAATGCTTCCGTAGCTTGCCATAATAGTTCTCCCCATCCTCAAAATCTTCATGAGATTTAAGCTCGACCAAATTTTCGCTAAATCTCTCCCACAAGTCGTCAATCTTTTCCAATCGCACGTCTACCTGAGTACCAGTGGTTTCATCAGAAAATGTCTTAATGAATGACCAAATATCATCGAAGGAAGATTTTATATCGTCCAATTGAACCCTCAGCTGCTTCAGGGATGATGATGCTTTCCGAGTTGTGGGTGGCATGATGATGTGATGTTGAGCATCCGGCTCGAAGGACCAAAATGTTGGGTAGCCGGTAAAGAAAGTGGTGGTGTAGTATACCGCGTGTAGCCTCCGCTTCGGCGGACATATACTGCTCGCTTTTACGGACCTGGAAGAACAGGTAACTGTTCTGTTTTAAATTCCAATTCGAACAAAAGTAGCAAAAGGTCCAATATTGTCACATCAATCTTTCTTCGGTGGGGATCACTCAGTTCAGTTTAGTTTACAGAAGAGGAGAAAGCGGGATGTAGTACCCAGAGAAATTTAGCCTCGGTTGGGCATATACTGTGGCAGCCTACCTGGAGGTACCAACAGCAGAACCAATCCAAAGTTGTTTAGAATTCCACAGCAAATCGGTAAATTAACGCCGTTATCATAATCAATTTCATCCAAATTTGTGCTCAGGATGTAGTGTGTAGTGTGAAGAGGAAAAATCGGGATGTAGCAACCGTATGGCTAGCTTCGGTAGGACATATACCGTGCAACTAACCTGGAGGAATCACAGCTCACCAACTAGTAACCAACCACTAGTCGAGGATGCAAAATTGGGATAATCCAGCAGACTTGCTCTAACGAGCCGTTCAAAATTCAGGGCTTGCGTGGCGTTAAGTGAAGAGGGTGCACAAGTTTCAATTACTAATGTGTATTTCCGTATGCCTAGCTACGGCAGTGACATATACAATAAATTCACTCACCGGGAAAGAAGTAATTGTCCGCTTCCTCTTCTGCACTCGTCCACCGCAATCGTCCTTCAATCACCGGTTGTCGAGGTGATTCCGAATACAAATATGTTCCTTCGATTCGTTCCTTAATCCGCTTCGTCTTCAATCGGTCGTGTTACCATGGGATACTCCGTTTCGTGTAATGATTCCAAACATGCATCGAAAATTGGTGTAAGTAACATGAAATAAGTGCTTCGGCTAGACATACACCGAACTTATGTTTATTTACCTGGCCAAGCAGATGTTTCTGCTTATTCGGTGTTCCAGCGCTGCCACAAATTATCAGAGGTTGCATCAATTGGTGTCCATTCATCCACGAACAAATGACGATTGTCCTTTATGTATCCACCGATTGGCAATGGCGATACTCCAAATGATAATCGATCGATGATGGCGATGCGCCAATTGTGTCCTTCCTCGCGATGGTGATTTTGCGTGTGTATGATGGCGTTAACTTGGCTCTGTTGGCTTCGGTGATGGCGCAACTCCTTCCAAGTTGATCCCGGGGTTTGGTTTGGATCCGGCTCGAAGGACCAAAATGTTGGGTAGCCGGCTTACCTCCTTCGATTGGTGCAGTGGATTTTGGTCGCCGACTCCAACACTGCATGGGGACTGGTAATTGATTACCACCTACGTACTACAGGACTACAGGTTTTTCCTTTGGAAGCGGGGTGCGGGTATTATACACCTTTGGGATGCGGGGTTTCCTCCTCACAGGTTCCAAAAAAACATAGTTACAGCTAACACACAAATCACAAACTACATTTATTCTCCTTAAAACAACATTTAATATCGAACATTAACTTCTAAAATGACTAACACTTATTGAACAAATAATAATCATCCCCGATGGGATCCAACCGCACTCCACGGTGACCGAAACCAACTAACTAACACGCTCCTCGTTTGGATGGTCATCGGTTGACCCATGGTCGTTGAGCCCAATTCTCCCGCTCTCGTCTTCAGCGAACCAGCTAGGTTCGGCACTCATCGTTCGCTCTCCGTACGGTCGATCGTTGGTAGTGGATGCTGCCATCCTTCACAATATCTGGATATTGTTTTAGTTTATACTGTATAGACAATAGCCGGGATGGCTCATTGCCCTTGTTGACTATCGATCAGCTGAGCAGCGACGGCGATCGAATCCAGAGTTGTAGCTCGATGGGTGGTTTAGTCTCGTACACATAGCTTATTTGTTGACCTTCATTTTCATAAGGAACCAGAATTTGGGTGAACGTTTTTGTGTCTGCCATTTTTTGCGATTACACCCTTTCCGTCTCACGCCAAAGTCACGAGGACAAATCTTACACCCGGAAAAATCACAAAAATACCGGATCCAAGCGAGATCACCGGGAAATAGACTATGAAAGATTCTATAAAAGATTATAGAAGCCTATTTCAGGCATAATTAAATAAAATTGGCTTGTTCTATTGAAACTATCACTGTTTGAAAATATACGCCGGATCTATTGACCAGGTGCGTTAACTGTTTCTAAAATCATTCCACATAATATAAATACATTCTATTGAATATTACCGTAAATTAAATAAATGGTAGACAAGCAACGGCCAGCAGTTCCAAATTTAACACCGGTAAGCGAATGAAACCCCAATGTGGATGCACTTTCACAAAACGTTATTTCATCAATTGATTATCGTTCCTCCCGTTTCGTACACTTCCAGCTTCAGCATCCGAAAGCCAAGGAGTGGTTGATTGCGGCAGCCAACGCAAACTATCAGGAGCTGGCTAAACTATCGACTGACTCTCCGAATCTGGTCAAGTTGCAGGTGAGTACGGTTTTCCGATGCGATTTTACCAACCCAATTTATTTGCGAAAGAGTCTGGTGGTGACTGCTTGGTCCTTTGCATACAACAAGTGGTGCATCATGCACCTCTGAATGATCAAAATACACCGGCTTTTCG
Source organism: Aedes japonicus (assembly GCA_034211315.2). NCBI lineage: Eukaryota > Metazoa > Arthropoda > Insecta > Diptera > Culicidae > Aedes > Aedes japonicus. The sequence continues at coordinate 22,762 of JASCZW010014820.1, forward strand.
GACGAGCAGCCCTGAATTTGGGTGACGGCAAAAATACTTGCAATGGGTAATTAATTAAAACTGTTCATTGAATTCGGTGGCCGAGTTCTGAGCATAGAAATCGCCTGGACCTCTACCAATAGCTCAGCATCATTTTCTCTTTCTTCTTTGAAATTTATTCGTTTGTTTTTGATAATATATGTGGCTAAATTTCATTCATAAATTTAAGTTTCGGTTTATTGTTTTATTGTTATTGCCTATCGATTTTGAAAGGCAGAAAATTTAACCGCTTCCTCTCACTCGTTCTCCCTATGTTGAGTGCAATTTCGTCGGGCACCCGGATCCAACACAGTTCGCTGGTACTCCGAGAATAATTTACTCTATCCAATCCACCGGCTACGCTTTAGATGCAGTGCTTAAACTCCCCTCGGCACATGGTCAGTATATACCGATTTACCGTGCATACGGTTGTTCATTTCATTTAGCTGTTGAACGAATCTGTTGTTAGTAGGACAATAATTCACAAATTTCCACCATAAATCGTTCGACTCAATTAAATGAGGTTTTTATCAACACGTGTACGATTGTACTTGTCCAGTTTCTAGCTCGTAAATCGTATACCGCTACTCAGATTAAACGCTACAACAATGAAGTCAACAGCAAGTTGCTAAATCGTTTTTTTATCTACCCAGATAGAACCTGAGCTCCATTCGATTTCGTTAGTCACACTTAGTTGTTACTTCTTATAGAAGTTTTGATTAATTAATTATATGCTTTGAAAATTAGTCGTCAAAACGAGTATTGGTCGAAATACTATATCTGCTAAAAGATGTACATGTTTGAATGTACGAACGCTCCACTACAAAGCAAGATTTTCCTACACAACAGATCATCAAAACCAATCTTTGTCCACCATCAGAATCACGTTTTATCTTCGGATCGGCCCAGCTGTCGCGTCATGTGTATGTAAGCTCTCAGCCATCCCCAATTTAAAAATTGCCTGCAATTACGTTCGTAAATTGAGAGGCGAAACCCCTTGACAGCTAGCATCCAGCCGTTGACGACTGGCGACGACGGTGATGATGGAGACGCCGACAACGACGGCGATGAATGACTGGTGGCTCTTCTTTTGTCTTTTATTAGCTTCATGGCAACTTACCCCACCATGTTCCTAATCCATCTGGGTGGCATCAGCGGAAGTTGAGACTAGGGGCGTTCCGGTTTTGAAAAATGTTGATAATTGATTGATAAATATTTAAAAAAAAGTCGATATTTGATTACGATATTCGGGGCCAAATCAACGCCAAATATCGATACATTCTAAACTAACCTACTAACAAGCGGTAAACAGTCGATTTCATATTACCGCTGGCGCTGTTGAAATAGTAAGCGGTGGCACGGGTTTATTGGTCCAATGTGCTAGCTGTAAAAAAACTGAGTGAGACCACGTGTACGATCTTGACACGTTTTAGGCTGATTATTGATTAATGAACCAATTTTATCGAAACATTAGACATTAGAACAGAATGCAATTCCAGTCAAACAGAAACAAATAAACGAGTTATCAGTCACTAGCTCAGTTTAGTGATCGATTCGGCCTAATGATTTTCTGTCTAACGACTCATCACCAACATTTGAAAATAAAAATAAAGAGTGTAGTACAGATTAAAATAAAGAGTGCAGTATAGTGAAGTAACAAAAACAGAACAGAGGAAAAAAACAAAAAAAATTACTCTTTATGTTAGCTTTTTTGATGAGAACAAAAATATCGGAATAAGTTAACTGTTAAATCTCATTATTTTTATATTTATTCTATGCTGAATCAAAAGATAGCAGATTTGAATTATTGTTTTTTTTTTTCATTGTAATATTTGCTAACGTTTACTAAATCATCAAACGGGGTCCTTCGATCACTCCAATTACTGTCTTTAAAATGTAACTAGAGCAGTATAAAGAATTTTATCGTAATATCACAAATAATATCGCAAATTGAAATTTTATCTTTGGTGACTGATCTATTCTGTTTTCAGCTTAACAAAGGCTAGTCAAATATTGAGACATATCCAAAAAAAAAATTCAGACGATCCAGTGGATGTATTTTGTAGATACGCATATTATGTTCTCGCAATGACTTACTATAGCCACTTTTTACATGGTCAAGTAATTTAATTTGTTTCTTAAAATTACATGCACATCATTCATGTTTAAAATTTGCATAAGTGAGCGGTTCCATATCATTTCAGCAACGAGTAATTTTCATATTTTTTGATTTGCATGAAACCTTGCATACACGTTTTTGGGGAAGAAAAACGCCGTTTTGCATACTTGGTTCGCCATTTTGAATCTAGCCTTACTTATGAGAAGGGCCTATGAAAAATGCACATGATATCTTCAAAAAATTGTATCTCGGAAACGGTTTGTCCGATTGGTTTGGTGTCTTCGGCGAAATTTTAGACAATTGTTGGTGGTATATGGAGAAAATATGCACGGTAAATAAAAAGTTTGGTTTTTGTGTTTTGAACTAAAATATAGATTTTCCCTTAAAAGTGACCTGTCAATAATTTTTTGATTATTCTTATGTTATAGCTGATTTAAAATGCTATCTAGTGCACAGTGAGTTGTTCTGGAGAAAAATAGGTTACAATGAAAAAAAAAATTTAAAAATAATTACAATTTTCTAAAAAGCTATTAAGAAAAGTCAAAAAAGTTTGTCACCCTAATTTTATGAAAGTACATCAAATTTGCAAGCAAAAAGTACTTCGGTAACATTTTTCTCAGATGCACCGTTTAGAAGATATTACTGATTCAATATTGATTTTTTGATAACTTAATAAGTTTTGGCCCTTTTCGGATGTACTCCGTGTTTTTTCAGTTTCAAAAGTATTTTTTTCGGAAAGATTGGAAAATTTTGAGTTAAAATGACACTGACAGCTTAAAGATTCGAGTGAAATTCTCTGCCTTAAAAGTATTTTGAAAAACAAGTTACAAAATCCCACTATCAGGAACAATGATTTCTTCCAGTTATTTTTGGTGTATTGTGTTGAAAATGTGCATTCAATTCTTGCATATCGCCTAACAGTTTAATCCATTTAAACTGGATGTGTTTATACTGTGCATATTTTCTCTCTATTGCCGAACATTGCCCCAGACATCAAACCGATGAGACAACTCGATTTCGAGATACACCTTTTTGAGAACTGCAAATGCAAGCTCCTCAATTAGCAAGATTCAAAAGAGCGAATTAAGCTTACTTTTCAGGGATGGTGATTGTGCGCAATAAAAAATAACATTATATGTTGGATATCATCAGTTTATTTTTATTCCTGTATTTTTATAAAATTATTGTTTACACAACTTTCTTAACAATATCGAATATTTTGGCATCATTGTCAGGACAGTTTGAATAAAGCTTTGCCTTTATTGTATTTTCTGATAGAGGAAGAAATGAGTGGAATTTTTGAGTTCCTTGAATTGTTTTTGCATTATTATATTGATTATTCAGCGTGCAGAAGTAGCATATTTTCGTATTCTTCTGTAGTAGAATAACAAAATGATAACTTTGTAAGTTCTTCTTCTTTTCGTTTGTTTGCCCAATTAAACAACTCTCTTGTAGTCTTTATCGGGTGTTCGCGTTCTTTGGCTAAACTTGCTCTGGTAGCCATGCGTTTTATCGTACCTCCAATAGCATCGCATGGACCTTTTCCGTGCGATGTTGCGAAGAAATGCCATTCAGCGTCAATACCATACTTTGACTTAAATTTACAAAGGCTAGAAAAGTTTTTTCGGTTTTTATACTGTGAAGCAGCACCATCTGACATAAAATAATTTTTTTTTATTTTTTTATTTTGATCAATTTGTACAGCGACTGAATCATGTCTTAGTTCTTCAGAAATTATAATGAAGCTAAAATGTTTAATTTGCATATTTTCAGTATAATATATTACGAAAGGATGGATTGTGGCCTGTTGCACGTTCCAATGGTGTGATTGAACTTCATCCTGCAAAATGAAGCTGTAATTTTCAGAAAAGTCACAAATAGCTAAAAATTCACCATGTTGCAAGTTTTGTTTTGTAGTTTTCAAAAAATTGGATTGTTCGGTTTTACAAAATCATGCGGAATCAAACTTTCTAATTTTGAGCTGAAAAATGAAACAAACTCATCGGTTTGCTTTACAATAGTTTCTAAATCACATCTGTCAGTGGTAACCCATTGTTCGAATGAAAGCTTTTCAACAAATCCTAAAGGGTTTGAGCTGTTTAGTGGAATACCTGTAACTAGAAATTAGAAGAAAAATTAGTATTTTCCATTTAATTCCAACTACCTTTGCTTATCTTCGACAGATACGCGTATTTCGTCTACAATGTGTAGACTTCTTCAGTGTCTCGTACTAATAACTCGACTTGGTCATTAACAATCTTTTCTGAACAGCTAATCTCTTATTTCCTGTCTTTACGATAACAAAATCTCTTTGGCCTGGCATTGCACGGCTTATATCATCGTCCTCAAAAAAATTCAAAGCCAGTTCTTTTGTTTCATTACTCAAAGCTTTTCCAGAGCTTGAACCTTGAGATGAATCAAATACATTATCTCTTTCCTTTCTTGCATCTGATGCCATATTTCTACTCGTTTCAAATTCGTCTACAATTTTTTGTACTGACCATGATTTTGGTAACAATGATAAAATTAATAGTTTTTCTTGCCTTGTGGCTGAATTTAAAAATTTCATTTTCATATTTTCTATGACTTCATCAAACTCGTT
>JASCZW010014821.1:0-22004 GCA_034211315.2 Aedes japonicus
TATTTATTTATGTTCCCAACTATGGCCTGTTGCATGAAAAGCGTAGTAAAAATGTTGTTATTGGTAACATTAACAATACAAATGTCTGAGTTCCGGTTGAATGTTGTTTATATTGCTCATTTTAACACAAATTAAAGGAACAAAATCTGAGTAGAGTGAATTATAATGTTTTGATTGTCGAATGACCGCTTAGTCATATGTAAAAATCACTTAAGTGTTTCTTAGCAGTTTAAGTGTAGTTTGATTCATGCAATTGTTTGTTAGGTAGAGCGAATACAGCTGGGAACGCCTTGAATCAGCAAATCAGGAAGAAACCCGCACAAAAATTGCATTTTATAAAAAATCAATCGAATGAGACGAACTTGCATCCATGATTAGACCCAATTTGGTACCCATAAACCGACATTACATCCATATCCCTCGAAAGTTTCTGACTTTATAAAATGATTTGTGTAACTTTTCGTGATACATACTACCAGATGGCTTATTAAACATATCTTAGGAAGTGTATAGCTAGTTAAATTTTTGTTTCCTGCTCAAATACTTTATGAGTTACAATGAAAAATGTTATCGATTGTTGCATATTAGGCTGAGTCAAGGGACATATACCCTATATATACACAGATAAAAAGAAACATTGAATTTTCGGCGCTAAATAATGCACATAAATAGAATGCTAGATTTGGCAAAAAATACCTAATGGGATACTTCATGTAAATTTATACCAGATTACGCCTGAATCTAGCCTGTTGGATGAAAGATTGCAAACAATTTCGTTTCGTTGTTGTTGGAGAAATTTTACGCACATGTTAATATTATTTTTTTCCTGTGTTCTAAAAGTTCAAATAAATTCAAAACATCGCCTTATGTGCCTTGACGGAAGCAAGCTGCACAATTTACAATTCAAGTTTTATTGTGGTTTTAAAGCGCACTAAAAGGCTAAATTATGTTCTTCAAAACCCTCATAAAACCAAAATTTGTTGCTTAAGTGATCTAAATCAAAATCTGGTAGCGATTCCTTTTCTATCGTAAGGCAGAGAGTCTGTCCTACGTCATTCTAGAACAAAGATAGTTTTTTATTGTTTTGCTGAAGCTACGTTCACACGATTTCACTGTAACTGGAAGCGTAAACATTCTTAGAGCCGTTTCGATGTTAAGATAAACATCTTGGAGCAAATATCGTCAGGTCAAGCAACATTTCACCAATTTGCCGTTTAAAAACTTCTAAAGACTGGACTCGAAAAAATTAGACACACAAAAATGATCACAAAAAATTCATCCTTCTCAAATTTTCAGGGATTGAATAACTATATATTAGCTATGTTGTGGCATATTTATTGAATTTCCTCCCCCAAGCTGAATGCTCGCACATTTCTTTTTACACTGCTCATGAAATCTTGGGCGAGGCTTTGTTCATCTTCCTCACACCATTTCTCCAATTTTTTCTTCAAAGCTTCATCGGTTTTGAATGTTTTTCCGCTTTTCTTCAACATCTTCTTCATTTTCGCCCAAAACTTTTCGATCGGACGAAGTTCTGGTGTATTTGGCGGGTTCGCCTCCTTCGGGACCACATTAACGTCCTCCGCTTCGTACCAATCCATTACAGGGTTGGCGTAATAGCACGAAGCGAGATCCGACCAGAACAGCATGGGACCACGGTGAGAGCCGATGAAGGGCAGCAAGCGCTTCTGCAAGCATTCCTCTCGATAAATTTGCCCGTTTATGGTGCCGGTTGTAACGAACGGCTTGCTGTACTGTTCGCACTCGCAGATCGCCTATCACGACAGGTTCTTCTTCGCAAATTAGTCCATCTTTCTCTTCCGGAACTTCTTCGCAAATTAGTCCATCTTTCTCTTCCGGAACTTTTCCGGAACCTCCATGCGGGACGTACCGACAAAATAACTCTCTGGCTTGACCAGCCACTCACGGTACAGCTACAATGTGCAAGCTTCTTCAGTGTCTCGCACTAATAACTCGACGAGACACAGAAGAAGTCTGCATATTGTAGACGAAATACGCGTATCTGTCAGGATAAGCAATAGAGATCGTTGGAATTGGATGGAAGTTACTAATTTATCTTCTCATTATCTTGTAGGATATTCATATTTAATTCAGTTGTTCTCTCTAGGTAGCAATACTTTTGTTTCAAATCATCGTGGTCTCCCTATGTTCCATAGTTCATAAACCATTTGTTTTTCCACTGAAGTAAACTACCACTACACTTTTTTGAGTGGTCCCAGCATGTGTGCAGTTGGTTCCTATCGATTCAAAGTGGCCAGCAAGCCAAGTTTTAAAAACGTGCTTGCTTTCCCAAATAGTAAATCACCATCGTATTTTGAGAGTATTCAAAAACCGTCCTTATTGTTTGTTCAAATCGGAAAAAACGACTCTCAAGTGTAGTTTCAAAAAAGCTTTTCTTCGACGATGTGAACTTCTATAACTTTTTGTTAGTGGCTTCAATTACTGTTGATTTAAATCGGTTATGAACGATCAATAACCAGAGTTAAAAACAAACATCTTTGTTTTCCGAATGCAGCGTATCCACCATCCCACTTTCTGAGTAATCCTAACATCATCCTTACTCTTGGTATAGATCAACTTCCATCGACTCTTTTGTTAAATTTTAACAATTGTCATGTTGTCAATGTGTCAATGTTGTCAATCGTTTCAGATTATTTATTTGTGCACAAAAAAATTGCCATTGAAGATTTCACAAACAAAGCCAATCCACATTGAACCCATTAATATCTGATCAATTGTTCCAGCTCACAATTTCATCGAACAGATCCTGCTTACCTTCGCAATGAAGAATCACCAACATTATTTGTTAGTGGTACCAAGGGCATCCTTATTGTTGGTTTAAATCGAACCAAATAAGCCTTCTGTCGTTTTTAAGTTACCTTTTCTTCCCAATCAAAAATCATCATCACACTTTGTGAGCAGCTCCAACAGCATCCCTACTGTTGATATAAATCTGTCCAAGTCGACTTCTAAGCGTTCCTAAAAACAACCACCTCACACTTTGTGAACGGCCTCAGCAGCATCCTTGTTGTTTTGGTTGAAATCGGTCCAAATTGGCTTTGAAATGATACTGAATAACCTTGATTTCGCATTCACCACCAAACCTTATATTATCGGTTCAAACCAGCCCTCAAACATTTGACATAACCTTACAATCAAAATCCTCCATCACATTTTATGAGTTACCCAAAGGGCATACTGGTATAAACCGGTCTAAACTGGCTTTCAAGCGCTATTGAAAGTCTTCAATTAAAAGGCATCATCACACTTTGTACGTAACCTCAAAATTATCCTTGCTGTTGATTTAAATAAAGCCATATCGGCTCTCAACCGTAACCATAAGTTTACCTAGTTTTCTTAATGTTGTACCACCATCACATACTGTGAGTTTCCCCAATAGCATTCTCACTGTTGGTGTAAATCGATTCAAATCGGCTTCCAAAGACTTCTTGAAATATACATCGTTTTCTCAAGATAGAAAACTATCATCATACTTTGTGAGCGTCTCAATAGCATCCCTACAGTTGGTTTAAATCGGTCCTTTTATTTAAATATCTCTTTTATGCAGTTACATTGATCGACAGATTCATTTCCTTTCGTCAATTCCACCAAGATGAACCCTACAAACTTCCCATCTACCTACTAACGGTCAATGACAAATCGAATAACGAAGTCCAATTCTTTAAGATGGACAAATTTTCTTCACAGAACTCACCGCACATTCGACGCAAAACTACCAAATTCGCACTTTAAGAAAACTTTAAGCTCACCCGTTCCTTCGCCTGTGAAAATCAAACAACTTTGACACACTCGGCAGAGAACCGCAAAGAAAGTCAAACCCGAAAAACCTAATAATTTTAATTATTCCATCCCACAAAAACTTTTCGCTTCCATTTCCACCACCACCAGCCCTTCAACAATTTTCAGCGGCAATGTCACCGCCCAGAATGGAACGCCGACAACGACGATGGTTCCAACCCTTCATAAATTGTGACAATTGTCATTTCGCTTAACCCCGTTGGATGTTGCCCGCCAAAAAGTTCCAAATTTATTGTTCCATTTCTAAATTATATTCTTTCGAAGAATTGCAAGCGCTCGTTCGCATTTTCCCCCCATCCTCTTTCCTCGGGGTGGGGCGGGGGTGGCTGTCTGCTGCGTTTCGTCATAAATTACGAATTTATAAACGATCACGACGTCCTCACGGTGGTTCTCCGCGTCGGCTGCTCCCTTGGAATCCCTTGCTCTTTTTTCCGGTCCGGATGCTGCGTAGATTTCACGCATCTCACGAAACGGACCTTCGCAACGGTCAGACAGCCCGGGCTGAGGTTTATTAATTTCCCAATCCCGTCCTGTTTTCCACATACCACGTGCCTCGGAGTGAACGTGAAGGGGCATTATGCTTGGGACCCAAAATAGAGATGCCAGCCGACGCGAAATGAAGTTCCACTCAAATCGTCGGTCATAAATCAGATTTCCTTTTTTTTTGGTTTTGGTTTTCGGTTCCATAGGAAAGCGTCTAGGACAGGACGCGTATATTTGGGAATCGGTCGGTCATACTGTGGGGTTGGGTGGGTTTGGGTGGATGGATGGAGGAAGGACTCATAATCATAATCATCATTCGGGTAAATGTTTGACTTGTGCGTTGTGTTTTTTTCCCGCTCTCCACAAGGGTTTCAGGTTTTCGACAGATGAAATGGAGTGGGGTTCTTTTTTGCTAGTTTCGACAAGTGGTTCTCAGCCGGCTCCAGTCGAGTTGAACGACGGGGAAAATGACGAACGACCGGAAAGTGATTGTTAATTATTCATGGAATCGGTATTATGTTCGGGTATTTCTTCCCTGGCAGTCATATTTTGAGGAGGGAAATATTATTCGGAAGTAATTGCTCATGAAATTTGAAACTGGGCTGAGAAGTTTTGAGATCTGCTATAATCCTAATGAATGTGTTGATTTGAGTTTATTTTCAGTAAACTAAGATTTGGAATGATTTTTAACTTAGTTGAAGAAAATGCACAGCAAATTTTGTTGGGGTGAAGGTTGTGGGCATTCACCACTAGAAAAGCTGTTGTTGTTGCTCATTTGAGTTTTTTACCGGGCACAAAGCATGGACATAAAGGGTGTTTCGATCAAAATTTGGTCGATTTTAGCTTGACGCATTCCCTTTCATCGTGCGTTAAAAAAAATCCACACCCCTCATTTTGAACATGTGTGCGTGTATAATCAACGCATCAAATTTTGCACGTGCATAGTGAAAATCCAAATAACTCTCATGCCAAGTTGATGAAATTGTTGAATGTGGCTAAATTAACTGTTACCAACGTATTAAAAGTGTTCGGTGAACGTTTGTCGACAGCCAGAACAGCTGGATCGGGGAAAAATCGAACGTCGGAGGCCACAGCGACGACAATAAAAGTTGCCCGCTGTTTCGAGCGAAACCCCAACCTCTCCGTCTGAGATGTCGCAAAGAAGCTGGGAGTGGCGCCTCCAACGGTGGATAGAGCTAAAAAACGAGCTGGACTGTCGACTTACAAGAAAGTGGTGACTCCAAATCGCGACGATAAACAAAACACGTCGGCCAAAGCACGATCACAAAAGTTGTACACGACGATGCTGACGAAGTTTGATTGCGTGGTACAGGACAATGAAACTTACGTCAAGACAGACTTTAAACAGCTTCCTAGACAGGAATTTTACACGGCAACCAGACGGAGAAAGCGGGCAGGTATTTTCAAGCACATTAAACTGTCAAAGTTTGCGAAGAAAAATCTGGTGTGGCAGGCCATCTGTACCTGTGGCTTGAAGAGCAACGTTTACATTGCGACCGGAACCGTCAACCAGGAAATTTATCTGAGCGAGTGCCTTCAAAAACGTCTACTGCCTTTCCTGAAGCGATGCAATTGTTCCGTTCTATTATAGCCGGATTTGGCATCTTGCCATTACGGAGAAAAATGCCATGGAGTTGTATGCTGCCAACAACGTTCCAGTGGTTCAAGAACCCTCCCAACACGCCAGAGCTGCGCCCGATCGAACAATATAGGGCCATCGTCAAGCGGAACCTTAAGAAGACTCAAAAGAAAGCGAGAAACAGTTCAATGCAAACTGGCGTTCGGCGGATAAAGTGGACAAGGAGACTGTATAAAATCTAATGGCAGGTGTTAAACGAAAGACCCGGCAATTCGCATTCGGTAAAAAGAAAACTTAGCTGAATATTTCTCCTGTATTCTGTATTAACTGAACTTGACTTATTCATAAAAACTGTGGTCCACTCACACATATTACTGTTTGATCAAATTTGGATCGGAGCACGCTCTAATAAAAACGTAGCGTTTTTTATTAAAAATTTTGATTTGAATTTTTCACGAAATTATTACAAATCAGTCGAAATTAGACGTCATCCTCTGCAAAAGAAAGTTTATTTTTTGTGCATGGAGTCAGTTTTTTTTTTAAAAAAAGGGATTACTATTCTTGGATCCGTTGATTTATTCAATAAAACGAAATGTACATGCAACATGTTGAATTGGTATAAAAAAAACCATATTTTGATGAATTCGTACGAATAGTTCGTATAAAAATGATAGGATTTTCTTAACGAAAATCTGAAACAAAAGAATTTCTGAAGACCAAAAAGTTTAACGAACCCATAATGAAAAAGTCGTAATTGACGTAAGCGTCAGTTTTCTACGTTGTCATATTCTTCCGTAGACAATGTAGTTGCCCTGAAAAAACTTCGAATGTTTCGTTGTTTTTAAAAATCGGGGGGAAAATCGGTCAAAATGAGTTACTTCCCGAGGTTTGCACAAGACGACATCCCCTACATTCAATTTTCCAGACATTTTGATGATATTGCCGTGCATTTGATTTTATTTAGTGCACGGCTATTTCAAAAACCGCATTATATATATTGATCCTTCCAATATGCAGGGAAAAGCGGGTAAAACGGACAATAACTGACGTCTACACAAGTCGAAACCCCCTCCATTCAATTCCCTAGACAGTTTCACAATAGTGCATTGCATTTTTTTACATTCTAATTCGCGGAAATTTCGAAAACCACATGACGTATCTAGAATTTTCAATATGTGGGGAATATCGGGCAAAATAGACAGTTCATGAAGTTTTTACAAGACAATAATGCTTTCATTGGATTCTCCAGACATTTTCACAATTGTAGATCCCAAATGGGTTCAATATTATTAGTGCAAATATGATAAATGTAGGATTAGTCAATTATTTTTTTTAAATTAAGGGAAAATCGGGCAAAACGAGCCACTTACCGCAGTTTGCATGAGTCTACATCCACTTCATTTGATTTTTCAGACATTTTCATAATATTGTAGTGCATTTGATTTGATTCTAATGTGCAGCTATTCCAAAAATCGCATTTTATCTATTGATTCTTCCAATATGTAGGGAAAAGCGGGTAAAACGGACAATAACTGACGACATACATAAGACGACATACTCTTCACGTTTTTACAAGACAATATTACCTCTATTGGATTCTCCAGACACTTCCACAATAGTACAGCACAAATGGATGCAATATTATCAGAGCTAATATAATAAATGTGTGACTTTTTTTTATTCAATTTTTTTTTCCGAAATTAGGAGAAAATCGGGAAAAATGAGCCACTTCCCGGGGTCTACCGAAGATGAAACCATCACCATTCGATTTCGCGCATTTTCTTACATAAGATAAGCTGTTTTACAGGGCACTTATCCAGCGGCCTTTAATTAGTTGTGATTTTGGGTCCCATTTTCCCCACTGTGCGTCGGTCGGAAAGTACTCCAGGGTCAACTGTCCACTGCTGCCTAGCCCCTCTACGTATCGCTTCTTCGTATCGATATGTTTCGACCTTCGACTTGATCGTCCAGTCTTCGCAAATGTTATGCAGCTCTGGTTATCTTCGCTTAGAACTGTCGGTCTAGTTTGCTCCTCTTCCAGGTCAATTAAAAGTTTCCTGACTTGCCTCGCAAAGTGCAACATATTCGGCTTCCATGGAGCTGAGTGTAGCGCGCGTTTGACGTCTGTTTGCCCATACCACCGTTCCGTCACCAAACTTGATAACGAATCCCGATGTTGAACGGCGTGTTTTGCGTCGTCTGCCCAGTCCGAATCGCTGTACCCAGATAGTACACTATCGCTGTCTGCTCTCAGATGTAGGAAATACTCCTTGGTACCCTGCAAATAGCGGAGTACGCGTTTGGCACCCGTCCAATCACGTTCCGTTGGCTTTGCAGATTTTCGTCCAAGGATTGCCGCACATGCGGCGATATCCGGCCAGACACAAACTGACAGGTAGAGCAGACCACCAACTAAGCTCCTGTACTGGGTAATGTTCTCAAAATCACTAGATGTATCTACGGTCTTTACGTACCCAGGATCCATTGGGCATTTAAAGGCCTTGGCCTGACTCATCCCAAACATGTCAATAAGCAGTTGAATATACGTCAGCAAACGCAGCTTGAATACTCCTTCTTCACGTTTCACCTCCATGCCAAGGAAATGACTCACGTCTCCTAAGCAAGTCAGTTCAAATTCACCATTGAGAGCATCCACAACTCTCTGGATCTCCCTTCCGCCAATCGATGCGACGAGTATATCGTCAACGTACACCAATAGGAAAACAGTTGTACCACGTACCTTTATGATGAACAAACATTGATCTGCGGTAGATTGTTGGAAACCAAGCTGACTCCAGAACTTCCCGCAGCTTTTTGTTCCAACATCTCGCCGACTGCCGCACTCCGTATCTTTGCGCATAACCTTGTGCCACAATGCGGGCTTTGCACTTCACTACATGTCCCAGCTCATTTTCTTCGCCTTAAATACCCACTTGGAAGTTTTCGACCTTTCGGAAGCGATAAAAGTTCCCAAGTTCCGTTTCGGCGATGCGACTCGAATTCGTCGTCCATTGCATCCCGCTACACTTGCTTCTGTTTAGCTTCTTCGACACTGTTCGGATCTTCTTGCAAAACATTGCGCACTTCCTGCTGCGATGTTCAGCACAAAATCGTTCAAATACTGAGGTTCGACACCATGGGTCTTCCTTATCGATCTTGTTCTTCACGATTTGGTGGCTGTTCGTTGTCGCTCAACGAATCGTATACACTGTCACTATCGCTCAGTTCATCCACTGGCTGTCGGATACTAAGAGGGTCTACACTAACACTTTGTGGTGATTTCACACCCACTGGTTCTACACCGTTTTCTTTGAACGGCAAAATTTTCACTTTTTCCTGCAACAGCACAGTGTTTGAAATCGCCGATTTCACGATCAAAACTAAATTACTTCTAAAATATTGGTTTTAGAGTTTTTATTTATTCTAAAAAGTTTTCAGATATCATAAGGCGCACATTGTGATATTAAAAATTTGGTGATTAATCTTCCTAGAAGCGAGATAAAAAAATTACTTTTCCAACAAATGTAGATAGAGACTTGATGCCTTCAGCAAAGTTGTAGCAAATGTCGATACAAACAACATTGCTGAAGACATAAAAGCTCTATATATAAAGGTTATTGAAATATAAAATATTAATTATTCAATACCTCTAAAAACCAGTTTTTTAACATAACTTTTTTAGATAATGTTTTACGTATTTGTGATCTTCAACAAAGTTGTTTGAGACAATGAAATACACATTTTTGTCGAAGCAAGCAAGGCTCTATCTTAAAAAACATATTCACTATTATCAATTTTCTTGAAATTTTTGGTCAACTTTCACCATAAATTTCTTCTTTCGGTGCAAAATTGTGCAACTGATTCACATGGCAGATTAAAGTTCTAACTTTTCACTATCGTAGGATGGGTGCAACATGTTTGGGCAAAAGTAGGCTGGGGTGGTTACATATTGATCAAATATCCATGATTATCAAATCTGGCTAATGAAAAATTACGAAATAAATCAATTTTTCAATGTTGTATCCTTCTACAATTCTATATACGGTTACAAAATACTATTTTGTTTCATAAAACAACACGTCGCTGTTTTAAAATAATAATAATAGTAATAATAATAATAATAATAATAATAATAATAATAATAATAATAATAATAATAATAATAATAATAATAATAATAATAATAATAATAATAATAATAATAATAATAATAATAATAATAATAATAATAGTAATAAAAATAATAATAATAATAATAATGATAACAGTGATGGGGCTAATTTTTTAATGAAACTAATATTATGACGCAGAGGCAGATAACTAATTATATTTTTAAGCTATTTCAAACAAAGTTTTATTCTGATTTTTTTCTGAAATACAGTAAAAACATCAATAGAGTCTTAATTTTTATTTTCCTTATAACATTTTATTCGTTGTCATCTGATGTATCTGAAGTTGTATCTGAATCAGCTAGTAGGGATATGGCATCTGCCGATAGAGGATTAATAGCTTTTTTCGGCCATACACGAGCTTCAGTTACCATTGGATCCGATGATAAGAGCAACCAGTGTAACAGGTCCAAATTCGCACTTTGTCTAGAGAACTTTCGCGTGTATGTTCTCGAAATCTGAAAATGGCAAATTATTATATGTATAGGTATAGATTTTTTGTTGTTCAGTTAAATAGAAATTTACCTCTTCCATTCCTTGTTTTTAGCCTCCTGAGCCTCTTCAGAGAGTTGGCCGATCGGGACCAAAAAATTGTCCATAACTATAGACCCGTCGATGAGAATCTTATGCACGCTAGCAGGAAGATAATACCACGGATACAATTCAATACACAAGCGTGCTGTTTCTTCGCAATATGCACCAAAAGCAGCAGAATTTACTTTGCGCCCAGATGCCAAGACTTGAGTATTGAACCGCATCGCTGGATGACAGATAGATTCAACTCGGTAATACTGGCTACTTTTTCCGCATTTTTTGAAAAATCTTCGGGCCACATTTCCCGTGTTGGAAGTTCCACTACCCCCTGCTCGTGGTGTATCGACGCGTAGTCCTAATTCAACCTTGAACTGCCGCTGTATTTCTTTCTTCCGTTTTAACATTTCTTGTATATCAGCTTCACGAGGCGCCCACTTTTTTATTTTCAAACGGTATGCAACTTTCAAAAATTACTCCATGAAACGGATCCATGCATGCAAAGTACTTAATCCAAATTGAAAGCTATTGCTATCAAGCTGTTGCACGACCTTAAGATTGTTCATCTGTGTCGCCTTGGCTTTACAGATGTAACATCTTGCTGCTGAACTCGTTTCAGTAAGTGACGAACAGATTTTACCATCAACCATAGTTAACAACATGTTATACGAAATTAAAATCTTACGTTCATTCCAGGTGATCTGCGTTGGCTCTAAATTCCTGATTTGATTTTCCAAATAATTTTTCTCGCGAAAAGCTAGCTCAGTTGTTTCGGATGCAAGCTGCATATGTATAGGCCGACAGAGACGCGTCGACGATGGGCGAGGATTCTGAAAAAGAATTTTGTTCTTAGTTTCAGCCTTTATAGGAACGAGAGACGACATGAAGATACTTGCATCACTTTTAGAACCATCATCATTCTCAAATTTTTGGTGGTATTGAGGATTTCCCGTGCTTCCGTCCATACCGTATTTAACAATCATTTCAATGTTGAGTAATTCCTCGTCTGTGAAGTTGGCTAACTTCGACTCGTTCGCCTCTATTATCCGCGCAGCAGTAATATCAAGTAACTGTTGTAACTTGACATCAATCTCAGTGTCTGTTACCGTAATAAAATCGTCCGATGGATAGCAACGTTTCTTAGCCTCCAGTTCTTTGATATACGGTGGGTAGATATTGGCGTTCCGTTTTTTTGCTCCCAATTGTAGTTTTTTGTATAGCTTCGTTGAAAAATTGTTGTCCACAATTAATGCCAATGCTTCTAAATCGCTATAACTGTTTACTGGCTTTTCTGTCGCTTTTCTCCAAGAGTCTCTTATTTTGGTAGCACGTGACGGTGTTGTTTGTGTCGCTTCTTGAAGAAGCTTTGCTGCATCCGTCTGATTAGTTTCCCTTAGTTTCATCTCAGTTGCAAATGATAGCTCAGTGACTTGATAGTTTTTCCTGATAGCAGCAGTTTTTCGCCTTTTCGATACAACATTACTTGTTTCGAAAGCAATTGGTTTTCTACCAGTTTTTGTTGTCGTCGAGAAGGAATGTACATCAACATTTAGTTTTAAAGGCTTATTGAAATACTCTGCATTACTTGCCAAAACCTTGTCCATTGAACGATTATGCTTTTTCCACAATGAATGGAAATAATCACAAAGCTTTCCCACGGTTTTTTCAACATTAGAAACAATTTTCGGAGAGGTTTCGGAATCGATTCCTTGAGCATTTAGGGTGTGTGTAAATGCTACTCGTTTTTTCTCTTTCATACTTCCATTTGTATTCTTCCAAAGTAAGAATAAATGGCCTCGATTTATTTCCACTATAATGCAAGATACATTCACAATAAAAACCCATGGCAAAGTGTTTAACAGTGACCTAAAAAACGTATTTAACGTAACAAAACCACATACCTGTTAATTCCTCCATCGTATAAACCTTGCTTTTCACGAGTTTTCTTACTATGATACTTGGTCACGAGTTTTTCTCACTTCGATACACCAAATAACAGTTGCTTGCTTGTAAATGTCAAAGAGACGATTAAATCTCAAACCCAATGTGACCGGAAATGAAACGACAACGGTGAATAAAATACCCGATCTAAATGAGTGTACTTGTCGGGTAGAAAACTATTAACCATCGATTTAATACCGGTTAGACATGTTGGCGTCATAATCGAAAGCCTGCAAAATTTTCCATTGCCGGGGTATAACGTTTCGAGCTGGATGCCAAAATGATCCAAGAGTGCTTGTTTTCCAATAATTGAAATAAGCTGTTAAGGTGGAAGTTGTTCATACAACGTAATCTTCGCATTAGTTCCATTGAGAAAAATCTTCTATTTAGTTAGTATTTTAATTATTATTATCAAAACAGTGACTTGTTGTTTTTAGATAAAAATGGTATATTGTAACCGTATAAAGCATTGTACAAGGATACATTGATCTTTTGTAATTTTACATTAGCCAGATTTGATAATCATGGATATTTGATCAATATGTAACCACCCCAGCCTACTTTTGCCCAAACATGTTGCACCCATCCAACGATAGTAAAAAGTTAGAACTTTAATCTGCCATGTGAATCAGTTGCACAATTTTGCACCGAAAGAAGAATTTTATGGTGAAAGTTGACCAAAAATTTCAAGAAAATTGATAATAGTGAATATGTTTTTAAGATAGAGCCTTGCTTGCTTCGACAAAAATGTATTTTATTGTCTCAAACAACTTTGTTGAAGATCACAAATACGTAAAACATTATCTAAAAAAGTTATGTTAAAAAACTGGTTTTTAGAGGTATTGAATAATTAATATTTTATATTTCAATAACCTTTATACATAGAGCTTTTATGTCTTCAGCAATGTTGTTTGTATCGACATTTGCTACAACTTTGCTCAAGACATCAAGTCTCTATCTACATTTGTTGGAAAAGTAATTTTTTTATCTCACTTCTAGGAAGATTAATCATTTTTAATATCACAATGTGCGTCTTATGATATCTGAAAACTTTTAAGAATAAATAAAAACTCTAAAACCAATATTTTAGAAGTAATTAAGTTTTGATCGTGAAATCGGCGATTTCAAACACTGTGAACAGGAGGAAATAAATAGGAAATAGTCCGATTGAGTTCCTTCCTCACTCACTGGTTCCGATTTTGCTTCAAGCTGTTCATTAAAAGATTCTTGATGCGCATCAAAATCCTCTTCATCTACTTCGTCTTCAGATGGCATTCATTCGGGCCCACTGCAACAATGTTCACGTAATTGAGATATTGAAGCGCATGTGAAGAGTAGACAGGACGAGATTTATATAAACTCAACATTCTATCGCTAGCCCTCGGAAAGCAACAGAAATGCATCAATTGATGGAACGGCATTTTTTGTTTGCATGATTATTGTAGCGGAAACAAGCCTTTTCAAAGTGAACCTACAGAATGATCAAATACCTGTAAAAAACTAATATTTGCGCAACAGATTCGCGACCTTAATTTAATTTCGGTTGTCTTAGAGCCGACAGAATTCTATCCATTTGGGTTTTGTAATATCATCAATGGAAAAACGCGAAAAACGTAATCCCGGATAGTTCTTGCTGTCTCGGCCACAGTATTTAACGATCTATGATAATGTTGTATAAGAAGGAAATAATTGCTCATCACCAGCAGGCTTCAGGAGCTAGCAAAATCAGTGTCCACTCCTGGGGAGCCTCATGATGATGAGAAATTATTTCCTTCTTAAACAACACATTATTTAACTTTACGCTTCATGTTGAACACTTTTGAAACGCCTACGACAGCTGCAAGAAGCGAAACGAGCGAAACCCAACTGATTTGTGAACGAATATTTCTCAACAGCATGAAGTTATGCGACGGTCACCCATAAACATCAGAGACACGCCAAACAAAAACTACTAATTTACGCAACAGTTTTCTTGATTATGTGAGTGTGTTGAAAATTTTCATGTCCAATATCGATAATCATTCAATACATTTATACATAAGTACTGGGCAAGTGAGAGCAATATTACTAGCGCCGATCTTCAAAACGGCATGGTATATGAGGTTTTTAAATTATGAGGGGAATTCGGGTAAAATGGACAATTTATTTAGGTCAACCCTAAACGAAACTATCACCATTCGATTCTGCGGACATTTTTACATAAGTACAGTGCAAGTGGGAGCAATGTTACAGGCGCCGATCTTCAAAACAGCATGATTTAAATATTATTAAATTATGAGGGGAATTCGGGTAAAAAGGACACTTTACTGTGGTCAACCCTAAACGAAACTATCATCTTTCGATTCTCCGGACATTTTTACATAAGTACAGTGCAAGTGAGAGCAATTTTACTGGCGCCAATCTTCCGAACCACATGGTATATGAGTTTATGCAAGTGTGAGGGAAAACTTGGGTAAAATGGACTACTTCCTGGCATACAATCAAAGTAAAATTTGTTCCCTATAGTTCTTCAGCTTGTTTTGCAAATTTACAGTGCATTTGGGTTCAATATAGCACCAAGTGTAGTTTTTGGGTAATAATTTTAGTTTGCATCCAAAAGGAGGGGAGAAATGGGCAAAATGGGACACTTACTGTGGTCAACTGTAAATGAAACCAACACCATTGGATTTCCCGCATTTTTTCCCATGAGATAAGCTATTTTTCAAGACTCCTACCCTGCGCCGTCTAAATTAATGGGATTTTGGATCCATTTTTGCCCACTGTGCAATGGTCTAGTTTTGCAAAATCATGAAGTTTTAGGTGTCGCAGTTCATGTTTTGGTACTGTTCAAGATCTGAACACTTTCCCGGTGGAATCCGGTTTTCGAAAAGCGACCAGAAGAGGCCACAGTGGCTGAATATTTGAAGAATGACCACCAGTGGTACCCCACGCTTCCCCTGAATATATCCGGAACTACGTAAAATTCCAAAGACAAATCGTGATCGTTTGCAAAAGGTTACATCCAACTTGGTTAAGATTTCGCAGAATGACAGGCTAATGAAAATCCAGATCTTTGCTAAAAGAGGAGTCAGGCATGTAGGTGTTAAAATAGAGCGCAACATAGCATCGACACAACCGTTCACAGCCGATGCTCGAGTACCTTAGATTGCTCTCTTGCATAATCTAGACCAAAAAAGCGATTACTGCTAACTCTAGTATATATTTTACAACAACACATGTTTCAATAATTTTGTACCGATTCCTTTTTGAACAAAACATTGATAGTTTCACTTGTATACATGAAAATCTGGAAGTCTTTTTTGAAAATCAAAAAAGGTTTTGTGTTAAACTAAAACTAACAGAAAGTGTGTTGCGCTTGTTGATTTTTAAATCTTAGCTTCCAGGAATCCTAAGATAAACTAGAGCAACTTTTCATATGAATTCTAGAACATTTCATTAAATTTTACCGTACTCATAATATAATAGGTTAGTTGGGGAATGGAACCTTTCGCATTTCCTCGAAATGTCCTTTGAATCCCTCGATAGCACCAAATCTCTCCATGAATCCCATGTTATTGTAGCAATCAGTTTTAATTGCATTTGATTTGTTGATTGCTGTACAAATCAGCGCAGCTGAAAACTTTGAAAATTAAATTTTATCCAATTTTACAACTGACGAGATAAAAAAAAGATTCCCCGTATGGATCGCAAAAATGATCGACAATTTTAAATTGAATGTAAATAAATTAAGCAAACAAACGAGAAAGACAGTTTTTTTGTTCTGACAGCATGATAGGCTTCCATTGTGTCGATTTCCACACCCGATTGCAATCGGACAGGTAGATGGAACACAAAAAAAATAAACGACAGAGAAGGAAAAGTCGGATCCGAGGCCAGGCCAGGCTGTACAAAACGAGCAATCAAAAGCCCGTCAATGGCAGAGAAAAACTATTAAGCTCACTAATGAAAATCAATCTCAATAATTTAGAGACTGCACGCTGGTGGACCCCTCGGCCGAAGCGGAAGCGACGGTGACACTGCAATCCGAACTCGTGTTGTAAAAACTTCATCCACGCTTGAATACGCGCTCAAATCGATCAATTAAAGTTTTATTGACGACCTATTCAGAGCTGTGCAAGTTTGCATTGACGGTGCGGAAAGGGGGGGGGGGGAGTGTATCTCGAAATGGGCGGAAAATAGATTTGGACGGACTGTTCGCCCCCCACCCGCACGAGAGTGAGTCTGATTGGAGCCGCTTCTGCAGCTAAACGCTTGATTGATTCATAGTTTGACTAACCGGGACGCGCTAAATGGGTGCGGGGTGGCTGCAATCAAAAGCGGGATATTGCACAAAGTTCGTCTTCTTCGAGCTAATCTCATGTTAACGACAAAGAATCACTTACCACCGAACATCAAACTGTACTTGACACTCCATCCCGAATCAGTTCGGCACGACAAATCACCTCCAATCGATCGCTTGGAGTCATGTTCAGCAAATAAATCCACTTTCACTTCCATTCCTCCCACAAAACAATGAGGGCTTCATCCATTCAGCTGTCACATTGCCACGCAGCAGCATCCCCTTCTGGAAAACATGTTTCAGTGCGTTTCCCAGAGCGACGAACGCAGCAGAGTGCAACAATTGGCAATTAATCACCTCGCTAAATATCGCAACACGTTCCGCATTTCCAATTTGTCAATTTTGTCGCCTCCGACCGCCGAAAAAAAGGTTTTCCCACTCTCTCTACACACTCTCTCACACACAAACACACACACCCTACCACACATTGTCATCGAGCTCAGAACGATACAGTAGTAGGCGATGTCGACTTCTCGAGACCTTGTCAACCGGAGTTTCTCGACTCTCATTTGTCACCGCACCGCCGTGGTTTCGGTTGGTTCTTCACATACCAACCCCTTTTCCCTTTCGCTGCCCCTCTACCCGATGAGTAGTGAGGCATTTCCATTTTATTGCAGGCCTGGGGATGTGATTAACAGCGAAGCAGGAACACAAGGAGCGACACAATCAATAACGAGCCAACTTCCGACCGACGGCGACGGCGAGGGTGGCGTTGGGTTTGGTTAATGAATTCTTTCTATGTCGGGGGTGGCGGTAATCATTTTGTCACCCCTTATCGGAATCGAATCTTGATGGAAAATGATGCCCGGAATGGGTAAGTGTTGATTTACAAGGAAATTTCGAAACTTCAGATCAGTCAATCAATTCTTCATAAATCATTCTCCTACCGAAAGCCAAGAATCCAGTATTTCCAGTGATAAGACTTCTCCTAATTGATTTGAGTCCGTTCGGAGTATCCTAACCTCAACAAAATGAAACATGAACAGCAACAGTGACTGGCAATCAATTCCCCATCCTCACCATCCTGAAAAGCTGGAAATTAATTTTCCACTAATTTGCTTCATCCCTCTCCTGTTCGCCTATAATCGGAAAGCGATTCATCCTTTCTAAACCGTAACCTATGGAAGTACCTCTCCGCCAGCTTCCGGACAGTATCTCGAGTTGGACCGGAAGGAAAGTAGCTATCCCTTATCTAAGGCTCCCTCGGAATACCAGCTGGTAAACTATTTTTTCTTCTAGTGGCAATACAAGTTGGGAAGCCGAAACTTTCCTCCGAGTCGGTCTGCCCGTCACCGTCAGGATTTGAAGTTCCTTCGGAGCACAACGCACAGACAAGAGTTTATAATTCTCAGTATTGTTACAACCTTCGGTTCGGGTTTCCGTTTCTCTCTGCTGGATGCAGTTTGCTGACAGCAGGACCCACTGACCCGAGTGAATTTAAATCAACTGGATTTAAGGGCCGACAGGAAAGTTGTGTCTAATGCTTATTGCTTTGTTCTCAATCCAGTGTGGAGGAGATTTTACGAGCAATGCCATGGCAATTGGCGTGTGAGTTGAAGGGGACCTCTCCTACACAGATAAAAAGAAACATTGATTTTTTGCGTTATCTAATGCACATAAAGGAAACGCTAGATTTGGCAGAAAATAATGGGATATTTCATGTAAATTTAAGCCAGATACCGCCTAAATTTAGCTTGTTGTATGAAAGATTGCAAACAATTTCGTTGTGTATGCCTACTTTGGCTTGGAATTAAATGAGAGGAAATTTTACGCGCCAGCTAAAATTCATTATTTTTTTCTGTGTAGTTCAGGGGAATTCTAGACAAAATAGTCAAAGGGTCGAAAGTAACATTTGTAAAAAATCACTTCTAGCGTATTTTGCTGGGAACTGTTTGCTCCCACAAGCAAAATTGCACCAGAAACAGATACAGGGAGTTATAACCTTCCCGTTGGTAGTGGATACACAGATAAAAAGAAACATTGAATTTTCTGCATTACAGGTATACCTCGATAGTACGTACATCAACTTGCTGTCTTCAAATCGCAATTGCACAAAAACTACAGATTGATATGAAATTGAATACAACCAAATGAAAGGGCAGAAGTTGGCTCTTTATTTTGCTTATATTAGATTTCAGATAGAACCAGTAGTTTTTATGCAATTGCGATTTGAAGTGAAAAAGTTGATGTAAGTACTATCGAAGTATACCTGTGCTAATGCACATAAAGGAATGCTAGACATGGTAGATAATTCTAGGTATTTCATGTAGAATTTAAGTCAGATAACGCCTGAATCTAGCCTGTTGTATGAAAGATTGCAAACATTGTTGTATCACAAACATTGTTTACGCCTCCTTTGGCTTGGAATTAAACGAAGCGAAATTTTACGCGCTTGTTAAAATTAGTTATTTTTTTCTGTGTATACACGGTGTTCAATAAGTTCGAATACAAGTTTTCATCATTGCGTAGGTATGCGCCATGTACATATTCTGCATTAGTATTGGTGTCAGCTTTACTCATTCCATACGCTACCGAATGATGCGCGGTGTTGACATTCTGTTAGTTGTTGTTCGTTTGTTATGCGCGATGAAAGAGTATCGGGACTTCGTAATTAAGCGTTTTTGAACGGTGAGCGACCCGGCGATATATTCCGGCTGCTGAAATCGCATGGGGTCAAGCGGAACTTTGTCTACACGACCATCAGGCGATACCGGAGACGTCCTCGACCAATGACCGTGCGAGATCGGTCGGCCGCGTTCAGCGAGGACGCCACGGGTCATCAAGATCGTGAGCGAGCGAATTCGGCGCAAAAGAACCGCTCAATCTGGAAAACGGCTGCAGATCTCAACGTTTCCATTGGAACCGCTCACACCATACTCAACCAGGACCTGGTTTCAGGCCTTACAAAAACGTAAGGTCCATGGCGTTTCAGAGCTACCAGCAAAGCGGTTGGATCGAGCTGAAGGGATCCTCTCGGCACGCTGGTCGGGAGTTTGCTTTTTCGGACGAGAAACTGTTCGTGCTGCAGCAGCGCACGATGTGCCAAAATGACCGGGTGTGGGCGCCATCGAGGACAGCATTCCTGAATCCAATATAAACATCCCTCGGTTCCAAAGTGCCGCGTCGGTGATGGTTTGAGGCGGTATGCAAACGTGGTAAGCTACCCTTGGTGCTTATTGAGAAAAACGTCAAAATCAACGCGGCGTACTACAAAACTGAGGTTTTGGAAAAGGTTGTTGCCCCCAGTCTCCGAAGCCTCTACGGCGATGAGCACTACGTGTTCCAGCAGGACGGTGCACCAGCCCATACGGCAAATGTGGTTCAAGCCTGGTGTCGGGACAATTTAACCGACTTTCTGGACAAAACTTTGTGGCCTCCCAGCTCCCCGGACTTGAATCCTCTCGACTTTTTTGTTTGGTCCTATATGATGGCGAGAAGCTGAACGAATGAAGGTCAGCACTTTGGATCATTTCAAGACGGTAATTCTCAAAATCTGGGACGTGCCCATGCAGTCGATGCGTGCCGCCTGCGACGCGTTCGAGAAACGTTTGAAGCTCGTTAAGGAGTACAAGGGAAGTATTCAAGAGAAATGTTGTAAACGTTTCATGTAAACATAGCACACGTAACTAAATCAAAAAATAAAACATGTTTTCATTTTTTTAACAAATTTTGAAAGTGTATCCGAACTTATTGAACACCGTGTAGATGTTAGCAACGTGGCGTTTCCAGGAAATTTACGTTTTAAGTCATTGTTTACAACTGTTGCTTTCGACCTTTTGACGATTTTGTCTAGAATTCATTTCTTTTTGTTTCTGTGAGGAAGTGTCATTTCAAGCAAAACTTTTCAAATAGACGTATCTTACATTTGATAGGAATTGAGAAAAAATAGGTAGAAGTTCCAGATGCTTTCTTTAAATCCTATTAAAATTGTATTTCAAGTTTTATTTAATCTGATGATTCCATCATTGCTAATAAACATGATTAGTTAGATTCGTCAGTGTGACATCTTGATTGTAACATACACCGGTTGGATACGTCGGTATTTCAGAACGTGTAGCACTTGCGTCATATAAGATACACCAGTTATAATTTTCAAGCGTAGATAAGTCGCCTGAATAGAAAATTACCATTAGCTGTATGATCATTATTATACTATTTTACATTCATGTTATAATCACCATTATACGTATCATCCGTGTATAATGCTGGTGTAAGGTATGAAACAATTCAAACTTTAAACTTTATCTTCAATTTATAATTGTTATAAATTGATACTTGAATAACTTGAATAATTATGAAACGATAAATGGTATAATACCTATAAAATACTTGTTTATTCGGGCGGCTTGTTGTCTGTTGTATCTGAACTACTTGCTTAACATTTGAAAAGATCAGATAGTTTGCATATGATAATAGTATTTGGCCATTGCTACTACATTGAGCGTGTTATTAATTACAGGATAGCATTGAAAACTCGATTTGTTTACATATGCGACATGCGTCCTATTGAAAAATTATGCTTGATTTAATTGATTATGACTTTTGATTGAAACAATTCAAGCGAATGACGATTTATTGCGTAACATTTAAAAGGGGCCAAGCTTTGTAGATCGATTCTCTTCGTCGACTTTCTCTTTTTTGCTGTAAAAAAATGTGGCAGAAGAAGCATTGTCTATGGAATTCATTATTCAATGCAAAAACTAACAACGTCTTCTTTTGACCTCTACCTCGACTTGTACGTCAACCTGACAAGAGCTGTAATCAAAGCCACAAATTTAATTGATCAGCCATGGAAAGCAGTATAGAAAAAGTCGACGATCAGAATCGATCAACGAAGATTGACCCTGTTCAAATGTTACGCGAGGTTTGTTTACCTCTCGACTTTCTTCTTTGTTTATTGTCTCAAAGGGTGTTCCGAACAAAATTTGGTCAAACAGTAATGTGTGTGACTCGAAGTTTTTATTAATGAGTCAAATTCTTTTTATTTTTCAAGTTCAGTTAATACAGAATACACGAGAAATATTCAGCTTACCTTCCTTTTCAACAAAGGCGAATTACCGGGACTTTCATTTGACACCTGCCTTTATATTTTGTACAGCTT